>VMDR010005753.1:0-49435 GCA_007922815.1 Macrotus californicus | reverse complement strand
TTCATATAATAAGGGCTTGGCGATGATGAACTCCTTTAACTTGACCTTATCTGGGAAGCACTTGATCTACCCTTCTATTCTAAATGATAGCTTTGCTGGATAGAGTAATCTTGAATGTAGGTCCTTGCCTTTCATGACTTGGAATACTTCTTGCCAGCCTCTTCTTGTCTGTAAGGTTTCTTTTGAGAAATTCAGCTGATAGTCTTATGGGTACTCCTTTGTAGGTTATTGTCTCCTTTTCTCTTGCTGCTTTTAAGATTCTCTCTTTATCTTTACTCTTGGGTAATGTAATTATGATGTGCCTTGGTGTGTTCCTCCTTGGGTCCAACTTCTTTGGGACTCTTGAGCTTCCTAGACTCCCTGGAAGTCTATTTCCTTTGCCAGATTGGGGAAGTTCTCCTTCATTATTTGTTCAAATAAGTTTTCAATTTCTTTCTCTTCTTCTTCTCCTTCTGGCACCCCTATGATTCAGATGTTGGAATGTTTAAAGACATCCTGGAGGTTCCTAAGCCTCTCCTCAGTTTTTTGAATTCTTGTTTCTTCATTCTGTTCTAGTTGAATGTTTCTTTCTTCCTTCTTGTCTACACCATTGATTTGAGTCCCATTTTTCTTCCCATCACTGTTGGTTCCCTGTACATTTTCCTTCATTTCCCTTATTGTATCCTTCATTTGTTCATCTAATTTGTGACCGAATTCAACCAAGTCTGTGAGCATCCTGATTACCAGTGTTTTGAATTGTGCATCTGATAGGTTGGCTATCTCTTGGTCACTTAGTTGTATTTTTTCTGGAGCTTTGATCTGTTCTTTCATTTGGGCCTTTTTTTTTGTCTAGGTGCGCCTGTTATGTAGTAAGGGGCGGAGCCTTAGGTGTTCACCAGGGCGGGGCAACTTATGTCACTGCGTTGTGATGCTGCGTGTGGGGGAGGGTCTAAGAGGGAACAATGCCACTTGCTCTGCTCTCTGCCGGTTTTCAGTGACTTCCCCCCTACCCATAATCAAATTGGGCCCTTCTGGTGCTGACTCCCGGGCGGGTGCGCTTGTGTACATTCTAGGACCCTGTGGGTCTCTCCAATGAGCTCTCCTGTGAGGCTGGGAGTTTCTCCCGCTGCCGCCACCTCAACCCCTAGAGGTTGAGGCGTTTTCAATTAGAGGCTTTGAGGCTTTATTTCCTCTTGCTGGAACCAAGTTGTGGGTCTGTCTCGCTTCCTAGTTGTTCCTCCTGGTTTATCTGCACGTGGGTATGGGACTGCCTGGTCCACCAGCAGCCACCTCACCCAGTCCTCCAGCCGCCATCTTGCCACGAGTCCTCTCCACCCAGCTGCCCGTTTCCACCCCTCCTACTGGTCTGGGTGAGTGTTTCTGCTTTAACTCCTTGGTTGTCGGACTTCCATACAGTTCAATTTTCTGTCAGTTCTGGTTGTTTTTTGTTTTTAAATTTGTTGTTGTCCTTCTTTTGGTTGTGCGAGGAGGCACAGTGTATCTACCTACGGCTCCATCTTGGCTGGAAGTAGAAGACAATGTTTTTAAATGGAAGCTATGAAGCCAAGGGACGGCCAGGGATTTGGCAGACTAGCTGAAGCCGAGTCCTAAGCAGGCAGTGGGGAAAGCCGAGAAGCACGGCAGCCCCACACACAGCCCTCGTGGCTGGCAGGGCTCAGGAACTAGTGATTCCATGTGCATCTGAAAGTGGGGACAAGGGTAGGGCTTAAAAAGATTATTTAAGTAAAAATTTTAAAACAGTACAATAGACACCCTCCAATTCCCCTGAAGCCTCAGTAATTGGTGATTACATGTTCATCTAGAAGTGAGGAAGGTAGAACTAAGGATAGAACTGTCCAAAGATTATTTATGGAGGCACTTTTTCAATCCCTTGCAGCAAGGGGCCTGCTTCTTGTCTGCCCCAGAGAAGACTGGAAGTGTGATTTCTGGGAAGTGTGAGACGGAACACTGGGCCAGAGGGCAAAAGGCACAATTGAGAGCAGACCCAGTGGCTACAAGGGGATTAAATGAAAGTTCTCAAACTGGCTGAGGCTCTGCCTTCCTCTTTACTCAGTTTCAAGATGGTCAGGGTGTTTTATCTAACAGAAAAGCCTGGGGTTGCCGAAGCCTTCCCTTGTGCACTGAGCTTCCAAATAAGTTTTTTTGTGAGGGGTCACCAGAGCATGTGATATGAAAGGCAGACACAAAACCGAACAAACAAGAAAACTCCATTGGAGAAAACTAGCTTTACCTAGGGAAACTTAAACAAAACAAAAACTTCAAAACCTATCATGAATAGCTTCAGGAAAACAAGAAGATGCTACAAAAAGGAACATTCAGAGAACCTAACAGAGTTTCTCAAAATTGGTATAAAGTTAAATAAATCTCTAAAAAAAAAACTAGAGCAATACGAAAGATAAAAGGAAAGATGAACAAAAAGGTGAAGAACCAGTCCAGCAGGCTGAACATCCAGACAGCTGGAGCTCCAGAAAGAGGAAACAGAGGTGAAGAAATTGCTAGGGAGATGATTAATTTCCCCAAACCTAGGGACAGGAATTGGAGAGATAAGGATCCACTGAGTGCCTGGTACTTGGAGATCAAACAAGAGCCCTTATGAAAGTCATTATTTCAGAGTATCAGCATTGTGGGCACAAAAACTAAGCGTTCATAGAAATGTCCAGATTTTATACAAAGAGTCAATTGTTAGAATGGCAGGACATTTTTCAACAGCAATAATGGAATGTAGTGAACCGGAGAGTAAAGTGAAAAAGTTGTTTCCAACCTTGAATTCCATATCCAGCCAAAATATCAATTTATCTGGAGACGGAAATTTTTCAGACTTATAAACACTTAAGTAATTTACCCCTCATATGGCCTTTTTCATGAAAGTACCGGAGAATGGGTTCTATCAAAGTGACAGAATAAACCAACAAGGGAAGACATGGCTTGCTGGTTATTCTCAGTTCCCTTCTTCATGTCTATTCTTCATCCCTTTGTTTCCCCCTGGGAGACGGTCTCTATCTGCTATACAACCTGGGCTGCCTTGCTGGCTGATTTACAGTTGAGTTTGACCAATGGAGATGGTGGCACGGGATCGGCAGGAAGGAACTGAGGTGACTGCATTTGCTCCCCACGCTTCCTCCTTGCTGGGCCTCAGCTGGGCAGAGGCTGCGTTCTGTCCAAACCATGAGTCCCCTTGGGCGACCCTCCTGCCATGGCCACAGCTCTCACCAGGGTCAGAGAGCAGTGTCTTCCCTTTGCTGTTATCGCTTCCTCCTGCCGGTCAGAAAGAACAATAGAACCCTTAATGTGCTTGAAGCTATGAGGGGAGAGATACTCAAATGGAGGGAAGGCTTGGGTTGAGTTAGTGTCAAGAGCATAAAAAGCAAGCAAATGAAAAAACAATGTAAATATTAAATTCAGGAAAACCAAACAGTTGTGCTGGAAATGGAAAGTGATTATAGCCAACTGCATTGCTCAGCTACAGCGCTTCCACAGGAACTGCAGTTGGCTTAGTCAAATTGCCATGTGACTTAGAACGGAAGAACAGAGGGAGACAGGAAGTGGTGTGCTGGTCGGTGAGAGCTGGTGATTGTGGTGGTGGCAAATGAGATTTACCTCCTCATCTTCCTCAGTGGGAAGTCAGTACGTAATATCTAAAAATAGAAACCAAAGATAGAGCAGAATATAATGTAAATAGCAGAAATAATCTATAAGGAGCCCTGACTGGTGTGGCTCAGTCTGGGATCAGCCTGTAAAGCAAAAGGTTACCAGTTCGATTCCCAGTCAGGGCACCTGCCTGGGTTTTGGGGTCGGTACCCAGGCGGGACACATGCAAGAGACACTGAGCGATGTTTCTCTCTCACATCGATGTTTCTTTCCCTTTCCTTCTCCCTCCTTTTCCCTCTCTCTAAAAATAAATAAATGAAATCTTTTAAAAATTATAAAAAGAAATAATATGTAGATAATTTATTTTTTCAAAAACAATTTGAATTTAATCATTTATTAAGCCTGAACATTTCCATATTAGATTATTTTGGAATGGCATTTATCAACTAGTTCTTTGAAATGAATTTATTGGGGTGATATTGATAAATAAACTGATGTAGGTTCTAGGTGTACAGTTCTATAATACCTAATCTGTATATGTATTGTGTGTTCACCACCCCAAGTCAAGTCTCCTTACCGTCTTCTACATCCCTCACCCCTCTTTCACTCTGGTAATCATCATGCTGTTGTCTCTGAGGTGTTTGTTTTGTTTTGTTTTGTTTTGTTTTTTTTGCTTAATCCCTTCATCCTTTCATCCAGTGGCCCAACCCCCTCCCCTCTGACAGCTGTCAGTCTGTTCTCGGTAGCTATGGGTCTGTTTCTGTTTCGTTAGTTAGTTTATTTTGTCCATGAGATTCCACCTATAAGGAAGATCATGTGGTACTGTGTTTGTCTCAGTCTGACTGGCTTATCTCACTCTGCGTGACCCTCTCCAGGTCAGCCTGTAAGCAGATCACGTAGAGTAATACCAGAAGATTCAACTGAAAGCGGTGGAAAGAATTGCCTTTGAGGAGAGGGAACAGTGATAGAGAATTCCTGGTTTTGTTTTTTAAACAAGACAAGTAGAATTATGGTGTCTAAACTATTGTGGGGGAAATATTTGATAAAAATAAAACTGATTTTCTTCTTTAAAAAGGGAGAGAAGCCACTAACTTCCTAATTCTCTCTTATTATCCCCATCGCAAACCCTAGAACTCCCTAAACTCCCTTGCTGGTTTCCAGAAGAGCAGAACTCAAGACAGAAAGTGGAGGAGCAGGGAGGCAGGATGGGGCAGATTTGCGCAGGGCACCACCCTGTCAGGGCGGCACAGGGAGAGGCGGCGGGTGGAACCTGCACCCAAGAAAGCTCTGTGTAAATAATCGCAGGACACAAGCACAACAGGCTGAGCTGCTCTGGGCTCAGGAGGTTACCTGAGAGGAAGCAGCCCTGGGATTGTACAGAAAGCCAGTTCCTTCAGAAGGGCCTCCAGCCTGCTGCCAAGCTCTCGGCAGCTAAAAACCAAAACTGGGGCAAAAACTGTTACGTAACCCCTGATGATCAGAGAGAATTATGGAAAGTTCCTCGGGAGGAGGAAGAACTTTAGTTAGCTGTAAATTCTCAAAGAAATACCTCTTGCGGGGCTTTGATGAGAGGCAGACGGCGAGGTAGGTGCGAGGTAATGCCGCCACAGGAAATGCAGGGATGGGTGCGTGCTCCCTTGGACAAAAGCCCAGGGCAGGCTGCTGGGCTTGATCAGAGGAGTGCCTGAGGGTGGCTGGCTGTGGAGCTGAGTATCAAAGACAGAAGAATATATTTAAAAAATCTGAGACACAGAGACTGGTGTGACCAGCAGGTGAAACACACTGGGAACAGTTTTACAGCCAGAAAAGTAAAGCAGGAAAGTGAGAGCAGCTGCCTGTGGGTGTGAGGACAGCCAGGGCCTCTCATGGTGGCCAGGAGATGAAACGGCTCTGCTCCCCTGGGGACAGGCCAGGGACGTGGAAAGCCAATGCCTGGGAACTAGCCGCCGAAGGCCTGAGCCTTGTGTCTTGGGGATGAAGCACGGGTCCCAGGGTGTCCTGGGCCAGATGACTAATGGCTGAATTGCGTGCTGAGTCCCTACTCTGAGTATACTCAGAGTACCCTAAACTTGGCAGAACAGTTGTCAGCCTTTGGTGTGCTTGCCCTTCAGAGGGAGGCTTGAAAAAATAGAGAGCCTTTGGGCTTGCTAACCTTAAAAGTGCTGTGGAAAACTAGGACAAGTTTTATTCCAATTGGAGGCTGGAGAGGCTTCCTGGAGGAGGTGGCTTTTGGATTTAAGGCTTGAATGACGCAGAGGATGTTGACACTGGTAATGACATTGGTGGCCAAGCTCTCAGGGACAGGGAAGGTAACAGTCAGGTACGGCCAAGTGTCGGTGGTTCGAAGGAAACTGAGAGAGATGAAAATTGAAAGCAAGACCAGGACATGCTGTGGAGGGTCCTGAGTGCCAGGCAGCTCTCATGGACTTTGGCCGGGCGATGGGTCAAGAGTAGGGTGGCAGCAGTGGTGTTTGTGTGTTAGGGATGTTCCTGCTCTGTCCTGTCCATTGCCTAAATGCCATCTCTGATCTTGGGCAGGCACTCCATGATCTCCTTAACAACTGCTGACATTACGTGAACTCATACTATGAGTCGAGGCACTGCACTGGGTGCCTCGCATCTCCAGTCAATGAAGTAGGTACTGTTTTACTATAATTTTTTAGCCAATGAAAACTGATAAAAGTTGGGCACGTGCTCAAGGTCACACAGGTGGAATGATGGAACTGGGTTCCAAAACCAGCCCCACGCTTTTTGTTCATTAGCACTTTTGCCTTCCTTGAGGTCAAGGACTGGCCCTTCTCTTACAGACTACTGAGCCCAAAGGTCGGCACCGGGTGTGGAGAGCAGGTGTCGGAAAGATTCCCCTTGGCCCTTAAGTGTTAGAGTAGGGTGCTAGGAAGACCGGTCCGGCCAGGCAAGGGACCTCAGGAATCTCAACTAGGACCCTCTGAAGTCCTACTTCTGGGGCCCAGAAAGGCAGAAGATGGCTGGCTGCCTCCTGCTGTTTGAGGACAGGGCCCCTAGTTCTGCTTGTGGCTGCAAGATACCACGTTAGAGTGGGACTCAACCATGCGAGTGCTTTTTAATTCTTAAGGGGACTGCTCTCGGTGGAGGGGGCTAAGGCCTCTGCGGATCTAAGTTCATGCTGGCCAAGGTTTCTGGCGTGGCCGAGGGTGTCGATCACAGGAGGCATTGGCTCTGAGATGTTCTCCCCTCTGTTCTTGTGTCAGGCTGTGGGTGGGAGGCAGCGATGCCAATTCCTCACGGTAATTCCTGTTCCCTCACAGGGAACCTGGCTGCAGGCTTGCGGGCCTTACCAGTCAGGGAGAAGGGATTAGACAGGGTTTCTCCCCGCCTCCGATTACTGTGTGTAAAATTTCATTACTAGAAACCTATATAATCTCTGCCGTTTGGAGTGTCCTATTAAAATGCAGATCCCCCTGGCAAAGACTGTATTTTAAGTACCTATTACCTGACTTCTCAGCTAGGAATATTTGAGTGAGAAAATTATGGAGAACCTAGAGGAAGACCTTTAAGAGGATAAGATGGAGGTGGTTACAGGAACTGGGTTACTAATAGCGACCGGAGTGGAAGGGGAACATGGGAAATTTCAAGGTGCTTAGGGACAGCTCTTCATATTCATACCATAAGGACAGGTTCTAGAGTTTAAATAAAACCAAATACAGTCATCAAAAAAATGATCAAGCCAGGAATAAGAAGGGCATTAATCCATCTAGTCATCCATTTATGCATCCACCCTTCAAACCCAGTGTCTATAACAAGTTCCTACTTTACTCCTGCTACTGATCCCTTCCCTCTTGTTCCCGGCGTCATGGGAGAAGAGGTAAGACAGATGTAAACATGACTTTCACGGAAGATACAGTGTCAGTGCTCACAAGGCAGGGACAAAGGAAGTGCTGTGGGAGCTGTGAGGAGGCCCCAAGGACACGGGGCAGAGCTCCCTGGAGGAGGTGCTGTCTGAACTGGACCTTGAAGACTGGGCAGGACTCTAGCCCGTGGAACCAAGGAAGGGCATCTGGACATGAGGAGGGCATGGGAAAGAAAGGAAGCAGGAAATTACAGGATATGTCGGGGGATAGGAAACGGCCTGTGTGGCCTCACACAGCCTGTGCAGGGAAGTTTGGAAATAAAGCCACTCTCCACCTAGACCAGCCTTTTCGCTGTTTCTTGGTCGTGCCCAGAACATTCATACCTCAGGGCTTTTGTTGTTGCTGTCCCATCTGCTTAAAAGTCTCATTTCTCATGTTCCTGCTAAGCCTGTCCTCTCACTTGCTTTAGGTAACTCTCAAATATCCCCTAGTCAAAGAGGTATTTTCTGACCTCTCATTCATAAGATGATATTCCTCCTGTATGCCTCCTACCATCACCTATCAAGCGAGGTGTCAGAGGGTGGCCAGCCCCCGGGGACGCCATCCATGTTAACTGCCGTGTGATTGGCTACTCCCAGAGGGCTGCAGCACACAACCTGCAGGGCTCTGTGTGGCTTACCTGCCAGCCCACGCGTGTTCGTTTAGTTTCTGATTCTGTGAGCTCCTTCAGGACGGGGACGTAGAGCACTCCAGCATGCAGAACAGCACCTGCGACACAGCAGATGCTAAACAATTATTTGATGTGTGAAGAACTAATATGTGCTTGGTGTATGCATGTGTCTGTGTGGATGCAGGTGGGGAAAGGTCTAAAAAGAAATATACCAAATGGTGATGGTGATTGTATCTTAGCAATGGAATTACGTGTGATTTCTCCCTGTCTCCTTTATCGTTTCCTTTGGGCATGGATATTTTAATAAGAATATATTATTTTCACAAAAGTGAAACTATTTTGGAGTCAGATAAACCTCAGACTGAATTCTAGCTCTACTCTTGTTTTGTAACCTTGGGCAAACTCATTACCATCTCTGTGTCCTTTTGAATCGGAGATATTATCTATTTCATTGGGTTGTGGTGAGGAGTAAATAAAATATGTATGTCGGAGCTCAGCATAGTGCTTGCCTGAAAGTCAGCCTTTAGTAAATAGTGCTGCCTCCCTCCCTCTTAATTATTATAGGTTTTATTATTCTTTTTTGGGGGGGTGGGGAGCAGAGACCACTGAGATGTAAATAAGGCCTCCAAGACTTCAGGAGCAAAGGGGTCTATGTTTAACCCCAAGCGTCCTCCCTGAAAGTGGGCAGGAGTCACTGGACCCCACAGTGATGAGTTAATGAAGAGCAGGCCGGGCCATTACCACTCACATCGCAGTGAAGACCCATAGTTAATACGATTTTAAGTCTCTTAAGACTTCTAGAACTTTACCTGCTTTCTTACGGATTTTAGCAATAAGATGGGCTGGGTGGGTAGGGAGACAAGGGAGGGATCCTGTCCTCTATCCTTCCCTGGCCTGGGAATAGTAGAGACCCAGGAGGCAGAATGACTGAGGCACTGGGAGCAAACAGTCGGAGTTCCAGGGGCTGCCGGAGGGAAGAGAGCCGCGGGGCAGCGGGGCAGAAGCTCCATGTGTCCACCTTGGGCCAAGGGTCAGAGCTGAAAGAACTTGTTTACCTTGGCAGGGAGACATGGGGGCACCAGCTCCAATCTCAACATGTCATCCTTAAGCTCAGACAGCAGAGGGCAGATTTGCTCATCATATATTTTGTGGTATTTATCTTGGTCACAACTCAAGTTCATGTCCTTGATAATGATGAACTTCATTGCTCACCTGCTCCCTTCCCAGAAAGCCCACCAGAGAACGTCTCAGGCAATGGCTCAGTTGTTACCTCTGATAACTTCTGGCCTGAATCCGGCCACCTCCCACCATGGGAAGTTCAGTTAAATTAATTTAGAGTGGAGCCTGAAGGTCCTGCTGCTTCTCTTTTCTTCGAAACTGAAACCAGCTTTAAGCAGGCAGCTCCCTCCCCCGTCCTCTGGCCCATCCTCTTTCCTATAGGATTTTCAGAGCCATTCTAAGCAGAAAATGTCCCAAGACCTCAAACATAAGAGTGGCAACAAGGAGGACAAAGATGTCACTGGCTAAAATTTCTGATTAACCATGTATTTTCAAATCCAAGAAGCTATTTCTTCCCAAGCCTTGCACCCCCAATGTTTCTCCCTAATCATAGTTAAAGACAGACAAAGCCGTTGTTTCTGGTTCACCTGGAGGCACTTGCAGTGATCCCTCAGTCTTTTGAATGCTCTTTGTGATGAAAAGAAGAGAGGGCAAGGAAATGAGATTCTCCCTCCTAGGTCTTTAGGCTCAGTATCCAGAAATATCTACTGTGGTGTCTCTCATGTCCGTTTGTACCTCCTTCTGAAAGGAACAGCCCTACCCTAGTACCATGCTGGAATGCAGTATTAATGCTTCCACTCCAGCTACCCCTGATTGGACCGGAAGTGGGGACCTGACCCAAGGGCACGTAAACCTTTGCTGGCCAGTGGCCCATGAGGGGTTGGAGACTCTGCTCTAACAGGAAAGAGCAGAGCAGGAATTTGAAATAAAGAAGATCTAAGTCTGAAAGTATGCATCTCACAAGCCAAGAAATGTCATTAATCAGCTGAAGTTGGAATAAATTAAAATGATGAGAAAGCGCAGTACGGAGAAGACAAATATCACACATGTGAGGTGTGGAGGCGCTGGCTGGGGCATTAGGAGAGGCGTGGACATAAGCACTGTAACTGAGAAGTAGCTGTCCTCGGTGGGACTGTTTGTGGGCTTGGTTGTTTCAGTCGTAACTTTGAGTAACTCTCTACGGCGACCTGTAGTAGACAGACTGAAGCTAGTTTTGCCAGGTTTGTTGTTTTTAGCTGTCCTTAGAAAAGGTGGTAGCCGTGTTCCCCTGGGGCCTCGATCTTCCAGCAAACATCACTAGCACATTCTCAGTGTCAGAATCAGCTTCAGCAGCCTGGCTCTTCTCTGACCGTCGTTGGCCGTCTACGCGGCTACTTTCCATTGAGCCGCTTTGCAGCTCCCATGAAGATGACATCAGGGGTAGTTTCCATTTTCCCTGTTTGGATCCGTGAGCGCTTTGGGTCTATACCGAGTCACAGCCCCACAATCAGACAGGCGCTGTCTTCTGCCTTCATGTGGGAAGGCCGAGTAGATTTGCATTCCGGCCAAGCACAATTTTAGATTTGAGAATAGAGCCCCCTGGGATTATGTGTCAAAAGAGGCAGCAGAGCTCCAATCTCCTGCAACACTTTGCTTTATATTGAATTTTGGGTTTTGCTTTGGCTTCTCCAGTTTTTCCCTTTAATTATGTCCAGAGAATAACCCTAGAAGTTGCAGCCAATGAGGATTTCAAGGGGGTGATTGGAAGTCGTTTTATTTCCTGAAAGAAACTTGGCCTTAACTGAAGAAGATGAAATGATTGTAGAAATCCCTCCAGTTCAAAGGTTTTCAGGGGTACACATAAAGACAATTTAAATCTTTTAAAAGCCAAAGAAATGCAAAATTCAATCAGTATTGCAGATTGGATAGATGTGGCAAATTTGCCTGAAGAGATGAAAGAATTGAGAAATGGTCCCTGTCACAATTACGTGGGAAGCTATGGGTCCCCTCAGTGCAGAAACCCAATCATTATCCCATGAGGAACCTCCTCTGTAGTTAATAAATCACAGCGATGAAGTACACAGCAGCCCCCTAAAATACTTGGGAACACAATCCCAAAATTGTTTGGGATTATATAATTAGCATCTTTTAACCTCAGATATAAAAGAGTGGAATTTTTTTAAAAAAGTGAAATTATATTCTTAATGTTTTTGCTTTAAGGGATCTATGAATATTTGATCATTTCCAAAACTTAAAAATAATTTAGCTTGTTAGAATAAAGGCATGTCTGATAATTCTAACTTCATATCTATACTTCAGTTAATTTATTTAAATTTATGATTTTAAGTTAAAGTTACTTTTTAAATAGTATTGGAACATGTAAAAATTAAGATTCATTGAACTTATAAGATTAATTGATAGCTTTACAGGGGTTAAGGGGTTAAGGACTTAGTTTTGAAGCTAAATCGGACAACTGGCGTGCTTCAAAAGGCTATAGGATGGTAATGACGGTGAACTTAACACCCACATGACTTCCCTTTCTCTTGAAACCTTAGAAAAACTGTAGCAAAGGGATTATTATTTTTAAAGACAGAAGCCCATAAGGATGGAGAGAAAAGGCCAGGAGACAAAGGTAACAGATTTTGGAAGCTGAAAAGTGAATGAATTGCTGTTGATTTACTTAGCAGATGCAAGAAAACTTAATCCTGAGTTTTAAGCCTGAAATGAAGAAAGCCAAGAATATCCTGATCTAAACCACAGATCCCTCAAACGGCCCAGAGCACAGACTGGGGGAGAGGGAGGGAGGTTGACCAGAAAAGGAGCATCGGTTAAAAGTAGCCAGAGCCCTAGGTCCCAGCCCCGATTGCAACTCTGGCAGGACGAACATGAACGTTTCTTTTCCAAGCAGAATTGAACAGAGAGAGGGGTTCTGGACCGGAGGACATAGAGCACCTGGTGACAGCATGAGCACTGTGTCAGAGAAAGGAGCATAAAGAAATGAATGTATGCACATGGGATGCTGAGTGCTGAAACCCCCCCAGACTCCTACTTCACACCCCCACCCCACTTTTTCTGCCCCATTTAGTTCCAAGAACCACTGAGAGCCGAGCTTCCATCCGTGGCCGGAGACTGGAAGAGTACCTGTACTCTGGGAAATCTGAGCAGCCCAAAAGGTAAAACCCAGAGATGGTGGCATCAGGAATTCCTCAGTCACGGCTCGGCCAGATCCATCTCAGTGCAGCTCAAAATTGACAAAGCCCCTTCCAAACACCCAGGACTTTGTATCTGCTCTTTACTTACTCACTTTCAGATATGAACAGACAGATGAGGTTTGCCAGGCATCTGAAAAAGGCTCTAATGTGGGTGACAAGGGACCAAGACAAACCAACCAGTGGCTGGGAGGGAGCAGAGACCACAAAGGGGAAGTAGATACAAACAATGTGATTGTTACAATAATCAAAAGCACATGCACATATTGTACCTGTGGAGCAGGAACACGGTGCCGGGGATAGAAAGGACGATTCAGAAAATAAAAAGGGGCTTTTGAAAATGAAAAACATCATAGTATAAATAAAAGCAATCAAGAGGAAATAAAGGTTCACCTTTATTAAGGACCAAAGTAATAGAGATGAAAAAGAAAAAAACAGATAAAAGAAAAACAATAGAAGACCAATTCAGGACAATCAACATCCAAATACCAGAAGCTCTAGAAAGGAAGAAACAGGGGAACAAAACAAAACAAAACCCCACAGCTGAGTTAATTACCAAAGAAACAATTGAGAACTTCCCTGGATCTGCAGGACAGGCGTTTCTGGGTTAAAAGGGCTCATCGTGTTCACAGCACAATGGATGAAAATCCACATGGAGTCACAACATTAGAGAATAACATAATTGTGGGGGTATATAGCTGCTAGAAAGCAATTTTAAAATGTTCAAGAATTAATAACTGAAATGGGACAAAACTTTACAATAGCTATAATAGAAACTAGAAGACAACTGAACAATGACTTAGAATTTGGAGAGAAACCATTTCCAACTTAGAATTTTCTACCAGACAAACCCTAATTAAATGTGAGGGTAGAAAGAAGATATTTTCAGACACAGAAATATCAAAACAGCTACCATGTATACATTCTTGGGAAGTAAGTGGAGGATATATTTCATCAAAACACTGAATTAACAGTCCATCCTATAAGGAAACACTGGAGATGCTGAGCTCCTATATCCTGATTTTCTTTTAAGGAGAGAAAGTGGGCCACTGGGCTCTGTGTTAGAATGTTGGACACTTGAGAATGGTTAGGATTTAAATAGGAGATAACTCTGAAGTGTTCTATCATTTACATTACCTAGGGTTAAGAAAACTGGAGTCTATCCTAAGACACAGGTGGAAGGAGTCTCCAGGGCTGTGGGGAAGGGAGGTGTTGGGCACCTCAGGCCCAGAGGACAACTGTAGAGACGCCAGCAGTGAGACTCAAAAGGCAGACGGGTTGTTCAAACCATGCTGGCCATCATACTGTCCTAATAAATCAGCTAAACTACTGGAGAATGTGCTCCAACAAAATAGGAGGGTGAACCAAGAAAGAGGTAGACCTGAGACCCAGGAAACAAGGATGCTGCTCATGGGAAGACAGGGAAGGGAATCACCAGTGACCATGTGCAGCAGGCCTAGACCAGCCCAGGAAACCAGAGAATGTAATTCTGCAGGTGGAAGGTCTCCAAGAGGGAAAGATCACTGTCAGATCCTGACGACATAAAATGTATGCAATATTGTATTGAGATTTGTGGACTTTGTGGGAAGAAAAGGCAAAATGCACAAAGAACCAAAAAACTCTAAGCGAAGTTTTAAAATGCAAACAATTGTTAACTTCAGGGAAAACAAGAAATAAGAAATAGAACAGAATCATAGTGTTCTACGATGCTCAGCTGAGAAAAACGTTTACCTAGACAAATGATGTGACCAACGAGAACGGCACCAACCAAGGACCCGGATAGAACGGTGATAAGACAATGGTCTGGAAAAGCACAGGGGAAGGTGGCATGAGAGCCAAACCCTCTTCTGTTATGATAGGTCAGGAGAAATGACTCAACTGGAGCTGTAAAAAGTTAGCAGTATGTACACATTATTTAGAAGTACGGTAGAAGTGTGGAGAAGTGTGTATTCCAAAGGAAATGTCTGAAAGGGCAAAGAGGAGCTGCCTCTGGAAAAACACAGAGCAGGT
Source organism: Macrotus californicus (assembly GCA_007922815.1). Classification (NCBI taxonomy): domain Eukaryota; kingdom Metazoa; phylum Chordata; class Mammalia; order Chiroptera; family Phyllostomidae; genus Macrotus; species Macrotus californicus. Next base: position 35,090 of record VMDR010005753.1, on the reverse strand, counting down.
AGTTGTGGAGGGGGGGCGGTAAGGAAACTCAATTTTTATTATAAGGTTTTGTGTACTGTTGGGCTGTGAGTTATGTGCATGGGCTATTTTAACAAAAAACAAAAAAAATAATTAAATAAAGTAGAATATATTAAATTTATAAATACTATTTTAAATGTTTAACACTTAATTAATTTTGTGATCGAGACTATGTTTAACCAAAGGCTCCTAAAAGTGATTGTGAGATCCGCTGGAATTATATATAAAATAATAAAGTTGAATGTAAAAGCTGAGAGAAGAATTAGGTTCAATTAACTTGAATAAATTTAATATTGTTCTTAACAAACCGAAGTAACTTCTGAATAGCCTTTTCTGTACATAAAAGCCCATCTAGAAAACATGAAATTCCTTCATATTATCAGATTTAAAAACCTGGGGTAAGTGCTGGAGGCGGGGGGAGGTGACTAGGGTGCACGACTGACTCAGTTTTGGAGAAAAAAAGTCTTCAGCTGTGGGTTTTTCTTGAGTTCCCACCATCTATACGCTGGGGAGAGGGACTGATGTGGGAACCCCCCACCCCACTATCTCAGTCACCCAGAAGCTGGCTGCCTCTGCGCCGTTCTACATCAGATGATCAGGATGGGCTGTTTGACCTTGAAGCTGTCGGTCTGAGCATTCCTGGGTCACATTTTGTGCTGAGCAGCGTGCGGGTCAATCCCCAGTGGGACAGATAGTAAGGCTGACAAATTGCTTTCTCAGTCCTGTTAGTGGTCTTCACTGGCACAGTCATTAGGCTTCAGGGAAATGAGCAGTGGCTGCCAATTAGGAATAGAGTGGGGTGGGGGCTGGGCAGCTACAGGGGATGCTGGGGATTCAGGGACACAGTTCAGAGACTTTTGTCTAAAAAATCCAACCTGAAAGCAAGGACAACTGTTGAGTTAGCCCGCACGAATGGGCACTCATTTTAACAGATTACAAGAGATGGCTCCGCAGTCACCCCCAAGAACCATTTTCCTCGTTTTAGTCTTCCAGGATGTGGGGCTGGGAAGGCTGCGTTAAAATAGGCAGGACAACGCGGAGGTACGAGGCCCCCATTTTGCTTCCTATGGTTTTGCTACCCTTGGTCAGCTGTGGTCCGAGAATATTACGTGGAAAATTCCAGAAACACACGGTAAGTTTTAAATTTCGCAGTTCCGAGTGGCGTGAGGAAATCTCGCGAGAGTCACTCGTCCCCGCCCAGGATGTGGCAAGCCCCGGGTCGCGCCTCGCGCTGTTCACGCTGCGCGGCGACGACGGCCTGTTCTCCGCTGTTGGGCGTGGCCGTGCGTGGTGGTGCGTGTGTTCGAGGAGCGGCCTAATGACGGCTCCGGAACCAGAGATAGTGTATGGGCAATTCGAATGACAAAGAGAGGCCTAAAGTGAGTCCTAAAGGGAAAAGGTGGAAGTTGTTGACTTAATATAAGGAAGAAAAAAAGTAGGGTGCTGAGGTTCCTAAGCTCTCCGGTAAGGATGAATCTTCTATCTGTGAAATTGTGAAATAGGAAAAGAAATTCTTGCTAATTTTGCGGGCACAAACCGCAAAAATTGTGGCCACAGTGCATGATAAGTGCCTAGTGGCGATGGAACAGCCCCTGAACTCGTGGGTGGAAGACGTGGCAGAAAATGTGCTGCAGCCCACAGCGGCAGGTGGGATCCCCTGAAGCAGGTGAGTAGTACGTCCACGTAACTTTTATCTAGTGTGTTGTCGGTCATTAAATGTTATTGTCATTGTTAATTTCTTATTGTACATAATTTATAACTTATGCGTAATAAATTATTATAGGTATATATGTATAGGAAGAACAGAGTATATATAGAGTTTAGTGCTATCCACAGTTTAGGGCTTCCGCTGGGGCTTTGGGGTGTTTCCCTCGTGGGTAAGGGGGGACTACTATACTGTATTGAACAGAACTTCAGAAAGACTCCTTAGACTGGGGTCTAAGAAAGGGCCAGATAGTAAACATTTCCATGCCATATGATCTCTGTCACAACGGCTAAACTGCCATTGTAGCACAAAAGCAGCCATAGACAGAGTGTAAATGAATGGGTGTGGCTGTGTTCCAATAAAACTTTATTTATAAAAAGAGATGGTGGGCCAGATTTGGCCCACAGACAGCAGTTTGCTGCTTCCCACAGATGCCCCAGTCTTGTTGTCATTCCTTTGCATGTGCTTTTCTCTGCCTGGAACACATTTCATCTCTCTTATTCCCACTTAAGCCCTCCCTGACCTGTCTGGGTAGGATCCCCCTTTATAAGCTCCCATTGTACCCCATACTTCGACCTTCACACATGAATCATGCTGTAGTATAGTGGTTCTCAAAGTCTGGTCCTTGGGCAGCATCAGCATCACCTGGACATTTGTTAGAAATGCAGATTCTCAGGCACCACTCACAAGCCCTGAATCAGAAACTTTGGGGTGGAGCCCCCAAATCTGGGCTTTATAGCCCTTCAGATGATTGTGGTGCTCGCTGAGTTTGAGAACCACTGCTCACTCTGAGGCACAGGTGGCAAACACAAGGCCCGTGGGCCAAATCCAGCCCTCCACTTTGTTTTATTTGGCCTGGCACCTTGTTTCTACCCAGTGGCAGCGCTGAGTTCTCGCTTAACTGCTAAGGAGTAGGCACATTTATACAGTCCTAAATTACATTCAGCCCTTTGAAGGTAACCGTGAGGCTGATGTGCCCCCCAGAGAAAATGGCCCCTGGTCTAAGGTAATTTGCTTCTTCTTTCCTTGGACCCCACACCAGAGGTAAGTTCCCCCGGGCAGGGCTGCATCCATATTTTCACCTCTGTGTCTGCCGAACCCATAGCAGGTGCTCTGGGAATTTTACTGAATGGAATGAGAAAGACAAAGGTTAAAAAGAGTGAGGGGACCTGGTCAGAGAGAACTGACTTCTGCCTTCCTGTTTCCACTGTCTTCCACTCACTTCCAAAGTCGGCCACGCTGGATGCTCAAGACTTTTTGTTTGTTTGCTTTTTTTTTTGCATTGCCTGGGGATTCACTGCCTTCCAAATAAAATTGCCTCTCAAGAAGCCAGCAGTCCTGGGGCCCTGGGCAGGTGCCATTAGCTTGAAGGAGTTCCCTGGGACAGGCCCAACAGCTGGGCTGGGGGTGGGTGGTGGCTGCAAGCTGGCAAGGGGATTTGGCTGAGCTCCAGCAAGTCTGCATCCCCCTGAGGGCTTCTGAAAGCTGGTGGTGGGGCAGGTGCATTGTCTTCTCCACAGGAGCCCGTAACACAGCACAGGAAGTGCAATGAGACAGGGCAGAAGCCAGATGACTGTGAGAACACTCCGGGGACCCGCAGGGGAACATGAAGGCAACAACCCAGTGACGGTGGTTGCAGCAGCAAAGGCCTCTTAGCTGTGCTTACTCAGAGTTCCTTCCTTTCTCTCCCCGTCCTTTCCCACCTCTCACTCCACATCTCGATGTGCTGGTGCCCATCACGTGAGGTCATTTCAAGGGAGGACACTGGACCTAAGTAGAAACTTTTTTTTTCTTTAAATAAAGCAAAACATTCACTGTACAGGTTGGGGTGTGATTTCTGAGGAGCAAGCTTCCCTTGTCTGTGTATGTAAGGGGAACTTTCACCCCTTCATTTCCAGGCATTTGTAATGACGTTCTTGCCTGTCTCTCTCTGAATGTGGAGGTGTTGTCTGCATTCTCCTAGATACCTGCAGATGAGGGGGAATCCCTCCTGCAATTTCTCCTGAAGGGAGTGGAGATTGATGTCAATCACTGCGTTCAGACAGTGGTGAGGGTGTCCAGCGAGGCAGGGGTTAAAGACAAAGCCTGCCGCAGGGAGACAGGTAGGGACTCCCACGGAATGGGAGTGAGCCAGATCCAACTTGCCCAATTATTTAGTTCAGGGGTTGGAAAACTATGGCCCCTGAGCCAAATCCAGCCTGCTGCCTGTTTTTGTAAATAAAGTTTTATTGGAATACAGCTGTGTCCATTCATTTACATAGTGTTTGTGGCTGCTTTACTGCTACAGTGGCAGAGCTAAGTACTTGTGACAGAGCCTCTCAGCTCACAAAGGCTAAAATATTTGCTATCTGGCCTTTAACAAAGTTTGCAGGCTCCTGCCCTGGTAGATGTTTATTTCTCCTTTATAACCTCAGCCTTTGCCTTAGCCTGGTCTTACTTACAGGCTGTAGCCTGATTTAATTTATGCTACTGGTCTTAAAATATTAACTTTAAACTTTTAACATAGAAGTAATTTCAATTTACAGAAAACTTACGAGAATAAGAATAATACAAAGATATCATATGAACTTTACCAGATGCACCAATTGTTAACATTTTACACTGTTTGCTTTATTATCTGTGCTCACACTCTCTATATACAATATGCTTGTATTTTATGTTTCATATTTATTACATATAATATTTTTAATCATTTGAGGCTTAGTTACATACATCAAAGGTCTATACATTTGAACACTTCATGCACATGTATAAGCATCCTAAAAATCAGGATTTTCTCTTTCAGTAACAAAGTACACATTTAACTTTAGTAAGGTTAATACTTTCATCTCCTCCACCATTCATAGTTCAGTGACTGTCCTTTGTAGTATTTTTTTTCCTCCAGTGTAGCATCCAGGGTCAAGAATTGCATTTACTTGCTACAAACCTTAGACTTTTGAGGTTTGATTCTATTAAGGAATAAAGCACTTCCTTTATAGTTCATCTCCCCGGAAAACTGTCAGGAAAAGGCAGCATTTTCTCTAGTCCTTTGAAGCTTGTACCTGGGGAGCACCTAGAACAGTCCAGGGATGTTGCTAGGAACAGGGTAAATGTCCACGGAATAAGACTTCCAGGAAGGCGGGTCCTTACAATTGACTGCCCGTCCTCTGAATATGGCAGGGAGATGGATGTCCAGCTAAACTTACTCACTCTCTGGCTGTGATGGCCCCGAGAGATCCCTTTCCAGGATGGACACCAGCCCTCAAGGAGGAATGTGTGTTAGACCTTCCATCATCCTGACAATTTGGAAATGTGGGCATGAACAGGGACCGTGGGACCAACATACAGATTTGAGACCTGCAAGATCTGGGAAAGACCTGAGCCTGTTAACTTGTTATGGATCAGGTTCATGACAAATTAAAACTAATTATATCAGTTGAAACGACCATTGAAAGCATAATTAGTGGTCCTTTTCAAATAAAAGAGATCTTTCATTAGCATAAGTGGGTTAAATAAAAGTTTATGCTGGGCACGATAAAGCTCAGTTTTGGTTTGTAACATATGTAATCTCGCAGAAGTATGCACATGCAACACACCGTTCATGAAATAGTTTATTCCTTTTTAAATCGATGATTTATTAAGGGTCTGTTGTGTGCTAAGTGCTGGGGATGGAGAAGTGAATCCCACACTGCTGAGTATACCAGGAGGGCCCGTTTGCTGCATTAAAGAATTTGGATTTATCTTGCAGAAAGTGTCATTCTCACTGGCCCTTCCCTGGGCCAAGAGAACACAGGTTTGAAATTTTGAGGTTTGGGGGTAGTTTGGAAACGTGTTGTCTGGCTGGATGCCAGTCTGTGGCTAGACTGAAAATAATGATAAAGGGTTTAAGATTAACGATTCTCCAGAACAACCAGCCTGACAATGAATAATATGCAGTTTGATGTGAAAATTAGAAAACTGGCAGACGAACCTGCGAGAGGGAAATTGGATTTCCAGAGAGACGATTGGGAGGCCATGTGGCTGAATAGAGTTCATAAGATGCGAAGGCATGCAGGGGAATTGCAGCCCTCCCTCCTTCCCAGCATGCAAAATAGGTCTCTGTTATTTATTTATTTATGGGGAAAAAGCAAGAGTTTTGTGGTCCTGGGGTTTATTATCAAAATGGATGGATTCAATATCGAGCAATGATGTGTTCAAAACGAAAGCCACATCATCAAATGTCACAGGCGTTTATTAACACAGTTTCCTCCTTATTTGAATAAAACAGGCATTATCCTACTGGGTCCCACATGACTCTTTTTTTTTTTTGGTTGGGCTTTGGTGGAGTCAGTTTCAGGGAGACAGAAGAGTCAAAAACAAATCTGGGAAAGCAGAGCTATCCAGGGGACTGTGATGAGGAAGGGGGGAGTGCCTAGTTGGTATCTTTAACAAGGAGGACTCCGTCTTCTGAAGGTTCAAATGTGGCCTGGTAACTTCTGCTCTCTTCCTTTTTCTCTTTAGCTCTCCCATCATCTGTCCCATTCGTTCACTTCTTTGTTTCCCATCTCATTTTTTCTCTCTCTCATTCCCCTCTCTCACTGCATATTATTGATATCAAGAAAGGGCTTCCATCCTTGTGTACTGTGACTTCTAACCTGGACACGCAGTTGGTGGGGGAGGTGGTTACCTGCATCTCAGGATCCTTTGCATGTCCCCACGCCCGGAGCAGCTCCACGCTACAAAGACTGCACGGTTTTGAATGTCCTGCTCCAAAGGAAAGAAATTGACTTGGGAAAAATGTATAAATCCATTATTACTGCTCTGAAACCTCTTTCTGCTCCAGGCAGAGAAGATAAATTACCACCCAAGTGATATAAAGTTAGTTTGAATATTTCATTGGATCAAATATATCACAATGTCTGGAAATCTCTCCTCTTTTAAGATGGAATTAAAGAATGGTTATCAGACCAATAATAGATACTACCAATAATAGACACTGCATATATTTGGTCTCAAGAGACTTTTGAAGTTATGCAGTACTCAAGTGGTTAATTGTTCTGCACACTTCTGACATACCAAATTACAGCTCAGATTAGGGAGGGTCTGCTGGCGATGGGGACGACTGGCAGGAGCACACCAGGAGGGCGTCTTTGGGGAATGAAGGAGCTGCAGAGGAGTACGGCCGGTCAGGGCAGCGTGGGGCCTCTTAAAGTGCTCCCGTGAGACAGATGAACTTTACAAGGTTATTGAAAGAGCTTTTCTTCATGTTTTATGATTACAAACAAGTGGGCATTCATAGATGACAAAAATGCCAGTGATTTTTCCTCTTTAACTGTCCCTTTTCAAATTAAAGATTTAAATTCCTTGAAATAGCCTCTAAAGTTGCCATTAATTCCACTTTTCCTCAGAATTCTTATTGCGCAAGTATCTGGCCTCAGAGGTTGTTCTGGGGATAGAATTAATTTTCAATGTTTATTTATCATGTATAACATCGGCAGGATGATTTTTGAAAGTTCTTCCTGATTTCTTTATAATCCCTTGAGACTTTCAAGCACTAGTAGACCCATTTTATTTACTCAGAGCCTCCCAAGCCCAGCACAGAGCCAGGTATGATAATGACATGCCTTTCTTTTTGAGTAAAGAAATGACTCACCCATTGCCAGGGGTGACATTCTTCTTATGGTTCCCAGTTACCACCTGCACAGCCACAGGCTGCTCTGTTTAGAGAGATGCCAAGCTCACACCAACGCTAGCCTGGTTAGGCACTTGTAGCTTCAGTTGAGAGATGGTTCAGTTGAGAGATAGTCCAGTTGTGAAGTAGACCTCCTGCAAGGACACAAAGGCATGTGAGGGAGCATTAGAGGTCATCTTTGTCATGCAGTCACATCTGTGGCCTAGGCAGTGTCACCAAACACTCTGTTTAACCCTGAACTTTCAAGCCTCCCTTAGATTAGTACCACGTGACTCTGTGTGGCCAATGGACCATGAGAAAAAGTGGCATGTGTCATTTCCCAGCATGGGCAGTTGAGACCCAGTGTTCCCAACTTCGGTCTTCTCTTTCACGGTGACTTCAGAGACCGCAGTTTTCGATTGTTCCATTCGAACAGGATGGAGGCTTCATCAGCCTGGGTTCTTGGGTGAGTATGGAGCAGTTTCTCCACTGATTTCAATTACAATGTGAGAGGAAAAGAGAAAACTGTGGTATTAAGTCACTGAGATAGAGTTAGTCTGTTCCTGCAGCATAGAGAATTCTGACAAGTACCCCCCGTCCCCTTCCATCTCAGTGGCCAAACTGAGGTTATGTGGTCACTCATAGCTGCAAGGAGGCTGGGAAGATGGGAAGACGGTTGCTAATTTGGCATAAATGAACCATGCTCTATCCCTGCTTTACCCCAGAAAAAAGTTGGGGTTTTGTTACAAGGAAGACACTGGGTAGGCACTTTCAGTGTCTGCCAAATCACCAGACACTATTCACACTAAACAAGGGAAGACTAAAGCCAGAAAGGCAGCGGTGGAGATCCAGGTATTTTTGTGGTTCCATAGCCTCAGACTAAGTGTCCCAGAAATGTCTAATGTCAAGTTCCCTGAGCTGTTGAGACACCTGGTTGAGTGGTGGTTAAACAGCCTCCGCCTCCCACTTCCTTCCTCCCACCACCCAAAAGGCTGCCCTTGAGGTGGGGAGGGGAGTGATCCTGCTGTCCCTTTGCCAGACCTCTCAGAAGGGTTGAGGTTGAACAGAATTGTGTTTGAAAAGGGCTTTGAGGCTCTGGCGTGAAATGTACCACCGAAGAGCAAATGCCTGCAAATGCCTGCAAATGCCTGCAAATGCCTGCAATTCATGCCATCGCCTGCGCCTGCTGAATGGAACAGGGACTGAATAGCTTTAGACTGGAATTTCAGGGCCTGTGGCTGGTGTCTGGGCTTCACACAATAGTTGTTTTTGAAGTCACTTTCTTCTGTATAGACTTCTGTTTGTTCTCTCAGTGTGTTACCCGAGTTAACCCTCAGTGCTCTCCTCAGCCAGCTCCTCTGCAGGAAAGTTTAGCTCTGAGAATTTTACCATTTCTTTCCTCACCTTTTCTAGTATTTGCCGTTCTATCCCTCATCAGCACTCCCCTCCTCAGGCCCTTCCTGTTGGGAAAAATTGAACCCCTATTTGCTAGATCCAGGGATTGGCCCCAGTGGTAGGGGTTAGGGCCAGGGCTGGGGGTCTGAGGATAATGCCCTGACCCATCTCCACTAGTTGCTGGGAGAGTTGTGAAAAGTGTGTCTTCAGGGTCTGTGTTTTTCCAAGTAGATGAGCGTTTGCCAGAGAGGAAGCTCCATAAAGATTCCTCAAAAGGTGAATGGGTTGTTAAACGCTCATACTGCAAGGGCCTGTGCTGAGTGTCTTCCCTACAAGTCCTCATTTTATTCTCTTCCCCGAGCCCTACGAGGTAGCTCTGATTCTCGGCATTCCTCCAGTTTCCAGATAAGGGATCTTGGCCCCGGAACTTGCCAGCCTGGGCACCAGGTTCTGCACTAGCACCTTAGCACAACTGAGCTTTCCGTTTCATCTCCCTGGGAATGAACACCTTCAAAGGGATTTCAGGGCAAGAACCCAGTGGAGTGGATTTCCAGTGGTGACATTTCTGGCAGCAAAACTGGTGGGAGGCCATTACCCAAAGTCAAAGTGTCAGGAAGAGTGAAGTCTCTTTGACAACTCAGCACCCCACTTTGGGTCTGCCCACGTGGCACCTGTTGTTGAAGTCAGTAGAGCTTAAAATTTAAGTTCATCTGCCTGCAAACATCCTCTCTCATTAGGGGGTGGAATGGTGATGGGATTCTTCCAGCCATGCAGTTTCACTTTCTACAGGGACAGTGCATGAGAACAGTCCCTGTTTTCTGCAGAGAGGGAGAGTAACCCCTCCCCAACCCCAGGCTGCTCTAACGAGGAAGCCAGTGTCTGGGTAAGGAGGGAGTGGGAGGCACCCAGCAGGGGTGAGGAGGGGTCAAGCTCCACACAGAGTTCCTAAGCGACCTACCGCTCCCAGCTCCATCGTCCTTTCCCACTATGGGCTGTCATCTCCACTGGCAGGCTGATCATTGTGTCCAACAGAACTGGAGTGCTTCCGTTATCTAAATGACAAGGAAGTGGTGTTTCCATCTAGTAGAGAGGAACTCTCAGCATGGGCACGAGGGACTCTTTCTGTTTTCAGCTCTGAGCTAATAGGACCTTTGGTTCAATAGTAAAGGTGATGGTGACAGTAACCAGCAGTGACAGCGTGCTGGCAGTAGTTACCGCTTGCTTGCTACTATATGAGGTGCATTGTGTATATTTCTTTACTTTCCACAAAAGCTCTGCGAGGTAGGAACCTCATGCCCATTTTACAGAGGTGGGAAGTGAGACTGAGCTAGAGGAGGTGATGGTCTTGTGTCACACGGCTGGTAAAAGACAGAGCCAGGACTGGAACCCAAGTTTTTCTGACTTCGAGTGTACCTTTTCTACTGCCTCCTTGTCGCCCACCCTCCCACCGTGTGTCCCAGTTACCCTCTGTGGATCAGGAAGCTGACCGTGACAACCAAAGAACACTGCACATTGTATCCAGAGCGGTGAGGGCGTTTAGGTTCTCTTCCCCTCTCCCCAGGGAGCTCCTTGTAGGAACTGGTGGGGGGTACTGTTGGAGATTTCATTTTCTTTTATGAGTTTTTGGTGACAGAGTATGAGTGAGTGTTTGCATGTTTTGGCACTACTGATGCCTGACGTGTGACCTGTTTTTTATTAAAATTATAGCTTTCACAGGGAGTTGGGGCTATTACTGGTGTTGTGGGAAAGCAGGTGTCAAAGTTGGACTCACTCTGGCATGTGGAAGGTGATTTGAAGCTTTTTTTTTTGCCCGGGAGATGTATATACTAATAGGAAAAATGCTTTTTCTTCTTTTCAGACCAAGTTCTGAAAGATTATACTAGCTCTGTGGATTGCAAAATGAACATAAGCGAACAGACATAGGCCTGGGAGGCAGCCTTGGGAGGGGAGGAAAAAAGGAAGAGAGTAACGTCACTGAGGAAGATGGACAAAGGGAGGGTAGTCTCGTTTCCAGCAGTGCTGCTGTTGCATGTGGTGTGAGTACGTGTGGTGTGGGCAACTCATGGGCCTGTATACCTCACTGGATGAATGAATTCTGGCATTTAATCCAACAGGGTATTAGAGCCTAAAAATTAAAGCAATGGAAAACTCAAGTCATATCTGTAACTCCCTTTCTTTAACTTCATGTTGAACAAGAACCTTCTGTGGGTATGTCAAGATAAGCCTGTTCTCAGGTCATGCTGTGCTGTGGATATTTATCATTATGGCCACCCTACAATTTTTGGGCTTTCATTTTATGTTATGTGATTTTTATCATTGAGATTTTCACCTTCCAACACCAGAGGCAAGAAAACTTGCATTCCAAGCCATCCTTGAGGCTACCTAAGGCCAGACATGTGAACCAGGTAGCACCAGGGAAATGGGCCACATGAGGAAGAAGGTCATGTTCGAAAAATGCCCTTTCAGAGAAACTGGCAGGACATGATTGGGCTTTCAGGAGGCGCGGTCACAGCAAAGCTCTAACAGTAACACCCTGGGTCGGCACAGCCAGCTCCGGGTCTTGTGCTCCGTGTCCAGCTGGTCAGTTGTGATGTGCCTGCACAATACCAATGAGACTCGCCTATGAGTGGTCTAGTATTGGCATTTAGGTCTTCTTGACTGTAGGGTCTCTGAGCTTGATTCACTGGCTCTGAGTTTCTGAAAATTCTGTGAGTTTCACATTAGCTGTAATGATTTTCCTTTTATCTGCTGTTAGCTAGAGTTGGTTCTATTGTTTGCAACTGAAAAGCCTGATCTACTTGGGTGGACATTTCTGTTTCTTATTGTGAATTAATAAATGGGATTTGGGTTTTCCTGATTCTGACCCACCCTGGCACACTGATAAGACCCCAGTTTCTGAGTCTGCAGGACAGAGAGTGTCAGGCCCTGGCACTGAATAGTGGTAGATTTTCTAAGAAAAGTGCCACTGGGGACATGTCTTCTTGATCATCTGGCTTTCTCTAGGTAGTGCGCTTGGCATTGCTGTATTTTATATATTTTCCATTTATAACCTTTATTAGTCAGGGTTCTCGAGAGAAACAGAACCAATAGGATTTGTATAGCTATACAAATGAGATTTATTATAAAGGATGTACTCACATGATTATGGAGGCTGACGCATCCCGCAATCAGCTATCTGCAAGCTGGAGGCCCAGGAGAGCCCATGGTGTAGTTCCAGTCCAAACCCAAAGGCCCGAGAATCAGAAGAGCCAACGGTGTAAGACCCAATCTAAGTCCAAAGGCCCAGGACCAGGGAGAGCGCTAGTATAAGTCCTGGTCTGAGTCCAAAGGCTTAAAAGCCAGGAGAACTAATGTCTTAGGGCAAGAGCAGATGGACATCTCAGCTCAAGCAGAGAGCAGATTTGTCCTTCCTCTGTTTTTTGTTCTGTTCAGGCCCTCCACAGATTGGACGGTACCACTTCCATTGGTGAGGGTCACTTTCATTCAGTCAACCAATTCAAATGCAGATTTTTTTGAGAAATAATTTTTTTTGTTTATCCCCACCTGAGGATATATTTATTGACTTTTTAGAGATAGAGGAAGAGGGGGAGGAGAGAGGGAGAGAGAGAGAGAAACATCTATCTCTTGCCCCCCATATGCACCCTGACCAGGAATCAAACCCTCAACTTTTTGGTGTTCAGGATGACACTCCAGCCAACTGAGCCACCTGGACAGGGTGAGAAATACTCTTACAGACATACCCAGAAGTAATGTTTTACCAGCTATCTGGGCATCCCTTAGCCCAGCCAAGGTGACATGACACACAAGACTAGCCATCATACAACCTTATATAGTTGCTAGAATTTAGAGGGCCACACTGTTGTTAATCACATTGGTCTCTGTTCCTAGGCATTCTCAGTCTGTTCAGGATGACTTACTTCCATCTAGGGAAAAATTCTAGACCTTGCACTCCAACGTTCAAGGCTTTCCACATTACAGCTCCACTTTCCAGCTGTGTTCCCAGTACTCTGTTACCATTACCAAATTGCAATGTTCGCTTTTCCCTTTGATCTTTTTGAAACCATGGCCACCGATTTTGCTATTTTCTCTGCTTGCAGGAATCTTTCCTACACCTCTTTCTACCAGAATATAACCCATCATTCAAGACTCCATTGAGATTCCATTTCTTCAATAAAGACTTTTCTAATAACTCCCTGTGGAAATATTGGTTTCATCATCTGAAATCTTCTCTGCTACTGATGCTATTCCATCATGGCTTGTACAAAAATTAGTTTGTCTATTTGGACATCTTTTTAACTGTACTGTGAATTTCTTGAGGATAGGACCATATCTTATTCATTTTGTTTTTCTTGTATCAATGAATATTGAGCCTTGGATATGCCAAATGTCAACAGACCCACTGAGTAATTTAATTAATTAGTGAATTGCTCATAGTAGATATACTATCTGTTAAAACAAAAATCAAGATTGGGGGGTTTCTGTGGACCATTCATAGGGTCATAACTCTATAGTAATGCAATTTATAAACCTAGAGACAGATGCGTTTACAGTGCTGGGGGAATATTATGTTCAAGCCACATTTCCATGCTAAATGGTGTGTAAGAGGCAAGGTCCATCCTTTTAACATGTTCCCTCACATGTGCACTCAGCAGTGGATGAGAACAGAGTTGAACTCAGAAGAGCTGGAGGAACAAAGCTCTTAAGATTCTGAAGTCCTGGTTTCTGAAGTGTTGATTCTACTGTAAATAGAACAAGGAGTAACCTTGGGTGGGCAATTTATCTTCTCTGGGCTTTGGTTTCCTCAAGTAAAAACTGGGTTATAATAATATTTCTGCCTCATTCGATTGCTGGGAGGCCAAATAAGGTATGAACAACTTGGAAGTGAAGGAAGGGAAATTTGGGATAGACATCAGTGGGACAGAGCAAGAGAAAGCGTGACAAGAAGGGGCGAGTAAGTGTGGCGGGATAGAGAATGGTGTCACAGAACCGGAGACCGGGCCGGAGGCGGTAGAGGTGGAGGACATCAGGGAGTCTTTCTGAAAGTGTGTCTCAGGGCTGTGGCAGAGACTGCTGTTTGCTTACCGAGGCTCCCTTCCCCACTCTTCCTCACTCTCAGGCCCCTCTATTGCTAGGGGGACCCACCAGGGAAAGAACAAGTGTTTTTTTCATGTGTTGCTGGGGCTGGGGCCTAGGGGAATACTTGCATATTGTAGGCATCATGAGTGCCTTGGGGAATCAGTACTGTTGAAAGAGAAATTTAAAACTTTCTCGTGAAAAATCACAATTTGGAACAGAGCTTAAATAAATAACATGAGACTGGGGCCTCTTTATGGCTTAGGGTATAAAAAAAAATCTCTTTTTACCTTTTATGTCCTGGATAAGGCTTTTTTTTCTCCCTCCCCTCCCCTCCTGCTTTCCTTCCTTCCTCCCTCCCTCCCTTCCTCTGCAATCATGAGGCCGGCGTTGTTATGTGGTGGAGAGCAGTGCCAGGATTTTCTGAAAGACTTACCATAATGAGAATCCGAGTTTACCTGGGGAGCCCAGGCCTGCACATTTTACCTACACTTTTACCTTTGCTCATTGCTCCTGCAGCCTCCTCTTCTTCTTCATTGTGATGATGAATTTTCATCCTGCTGCTTCCCAAATGAGAAAAGATTTTAAAACAGCCAGGTACAGTCTTATCCCTGTGGTCCTGCTTTGTGCCAGTCACACTCAGAACAGGGCAGAACATTTTCTGTTCATTATCACCTCATCACTCAGCTCCCCTTGTCTGAGAGGGTCAGTGAGGTGGGCTCCGAGCTGAGAGCAGGAACTGAAGTGCTAATGAAGAGAAAGTATTCAGCACAGATCCTGCCCTCTCATTCAGCCCCCACTGAAAACGGTAACATCATGAGATCATCTTTCTTCTCATTGCTAAGTTTAAATGAATTTTAATGCTACTGTTTTCTGGATGTGTATGGCTTTAGTTCTAAGCAATAAACTGTCCGTCCCGCAGAGAGGAAAATTAACAAATATTAGGTTGATGCAGAAGATTCTTGTCTCTTTACAAAAAAAAAGGACAATTTGTGTCAAGGGAAATGTTTTAGAGAATAAGGTGTAGCAATCAATCTGATACCAACCAACTTTCTGTTTAACAAACAAAATTGGAGAACCTGCTCTGTGTTAAGCATTGAGCCATGTGGTAAGAATACAAACAAATATTTAACATTTACTAACTGTTTTCTTTAGGACAGGAACCATGAGTTAAGTGCCTCTGTGATGCTTTTATACTTCGTTGACTTAGCTAAACTAGAACTATAGTTCCCAGGTTTCCTCCCTGGCATGGTTGTGGGTTAAGGCTCACTACAAGAGAAATGTGCACGCAATTTGGAAGGCAGAATTGAAGCAGCAAGCGATGTGCTCTGGAGGACCAGGCAGGGCTCCAGGTGCTGCTGCAGCTCACGCACTTGGCACTGATCTGCCACAAACCTTGTTGGCAGGGGTGGGATGGCAGCTGAGGCTTCAGATCTTCCAGCACCCACAGAATCTCGTCCTTCAGCCTCCTGAATCAGATGTGTGTGCATCTCTGTGGTGAGGGCACTGTGTCTTTGAGGTAGAGGAGATGAAAGAGACATGTGGGTTTAGTTTGTCCTGTAACTTCAGGTTCGTCCTTATGGGTTCTGATTTTCTGTCTCTCTCCCTGCTTCCTGTCCAGCTTTTCTGACTGCTGGCCCCGCTGACCTACAGCAACTTCAGCCCCACCCCCAGGAACAGGGCCAATAGCCCTTCACAGGCTTCTTTGCTAGCTGCTTTTTACAGTCTCTGTTAGTAACTTCTCTCTGATCCTCCAGTTACCCCTTCCAGGCTGCACTTCCCTTGTTTGTCCCACAGTGGTACCAGGTCTGGTGTGTTTAGTTAATCTCTTATTCCATCTCACTCATGGGACACTAGTTTTGGCGCTGGCTGAGGCTTGAAGGGTCTCAAGGAGACTAGCAGTAAAGATTTGAAGGAGAGTCAGGAGGTTGATACTGGAGGATAGAGAAGGCAACTTGTGGCATGTCGTGGTGAAAAGTTTGGCAACATCATGGTCTGCGGTAATTTGAAAATAGAAAATACCCCTAACGACGGTACATTGGTTAAGGGGATCCTGGATGAATATTGGAAGTGCCAAGTTATTTCTCTCAGCAATGTATGAAGGTGGAGATAGAGATGAGCTTTAAAGGGAACTAAGCTTTTCAGCAGAATTTAGGAGAAAAATAGAGGACTGAAGCAAAAGCCAGCAAAAGAACCTCAAAGTAAGAAATGGTCTAGGGGAAAGGAACAAACTCAGGGCAGAAAAATATTGTCTTAGGGTAAAAATAAAGTCAGGGTATGACTGTAAAACCTGATGTTAAAAACTCAGAAGTACTTTAGGGTATGTCTGTCAACCTTAGGTAGATAATGGGACTTCTAAGAATGTTAGATGTTCTTGGCTTGACAACAGAACTTTTTTTTAACAAATTTTTAAATATATTTTATTGATTATGCTATTACAATTGTCCCATTCTCCCCCTTTATTCCCCTCCACCCTGCACACCCCTCCTCCCCACACTCCCCCTCTTTAGTTCATGTCCATGGGTCATACATATAACTTCTTTGGCTTCTACATTTCCTATACTATTCTTAACCTCCCCCTGTCTATCTTCTACCTACCATTTATGCTTCTTATTCCCTGTACCATTTCCCTTCTCTCTCCCCCTCTCACTCCCCCGCTGGTACCCCTCCATGTGATCTCCATTTCTGTGATTCTGTTTCTGTTCTAGTTGTTTGCTTAGTTTGTTTTTGTTTTTGTTTTAGGTTTGGTTGTTAATAACTGTGTGTTTGTTGTCATTTTACTGCTCATATTTTTAATCTTCTTTTTCTTAGATAAGTCCCTTTAACATTTCATAGAATAAAGGTCCGAGGGTCCTTGGGTCCAAGTTCTTTGGGACTCTCTGAGCTCCCTGGACTTTCTGGAAGTCTATTTCCTTTGCCAGATTGGGGAAGTTCTCCTTCATTATTTGTTCAAATAAGTTTTCAATTTCTTGCTCTTCCTTTTCTGGTACCCCTGTGACTCGGGTGTTGGAACGTTTAAAGATGTCCTGGAGGTTCCTAAGCCTCTCCTCATTTTTTTGAATTCTTGTTTCTTCATTCTGTTCTGGTTGAATGTCTCTTTTTTTCTTCTGGTCCACATAGTTGATTGGAGTCCCGGTTTCCTTCCCATCACTGTTGGTTCCCTGTACACTTTCCTTTATTTCACTTAGCATAAACTTCATTTTTTTCATCTAATTTGTGACCTTATTCAACCAAGTCTGTGAGCATCCTGATAACCAGTGTTTTGAACTGTGCATCTGATAGGTTGACTATCTCTTTGTCGCTTAGCTGTATTTTTTCTGGAGCTTTGATCTGTTCTTTCATTTGGGCCTTTTTTTTTTTTTGGTCTCAACACCTATTACGTATAAGGGGAGGAGCCTTAGTTGTTCACCAGGGCGGGGCAACCCACGTGGTTGCGTTGTGACGCTGTTTGTGGGGGAGGGGTCAGAGAGGGAACAATGCTGCTTGCTCCCCTCTGTGTTGGTTTTCAGTCACTTCCCCTGCTACCTGCAAGCAAATTGGGCCCTTCTGATGCTGATTCCCCGGGTGGGTGGGCTTGTGTACATTCTAGGACCCTGTGGGTCTCTTCATTGAGTTCTCCTGTGAGGCTGGGAGTTTCTCCCGCTGCCGCTGCAACCCCCACAGGAGTTTTCAATCAGAGGTTTGAGGCTTTATTTCCCCGCGCTGGAACTCTGGATTGCGAGGTCTCTCTTGCTCCCCAGGTGTTCCTCCCATTTTATCTGCACACAAATGTGAGACTGCCTGGTCCACAATCCACCGCCTCACCAGGTCTGCCAGCCGCCGCCCTGCTGGCCCTGGTCCTCTAGCCACTGCCTTGCTGCGAGTCCTCTCTGCCTGGCTGCCCATCCCTACCCCTCCTACTGGTCTGGATGAATGTTTCTTCTTTAACTCCTTGGTGTCAGACTTCCATACAGTTCAATTTTCTGTCAGTTCTGGTTGTTTTTGTTTTTTAATTTGTTGTCCTTCTCTTGGGTACGTGAGGAGGCACAGTGTGTCTACCTACGCCTCCATCTTGGCCGGAAGTCCCCTGACAACAGAACCTCTAAGACGTTTATGAGCTTTGTTCCACAGCAGCCTGGCACACAGTAGAAAAGAAGTCTGGATGTGGCATTTGCCCAGTAGAATGGAATAGAATTTGACACATAAGAAACATGTATTTTTAAAAGAATTAAGTTGAACTTAAATGAATCAAGGAAAAGAGGCCTCTGGATCTTTAAACTAGAAGTAGGAAGAAAGTAGGCCAGAAGGAGGCCGAGAAAGCTGCTTAATGACAACGCTCAGTCGTTTCTGATGGAAAAGGAAGGATGGCTTATAGTATGGAGCTGAGAGCCGCCTTGTATATCTGCCCCCGTATGTGGTGCTTTTCTCCAGGAATGTGGAGCTTGCACAGCCCGCTTAAGAGAACCAAGATGTGCCATGGACTTCCTGCTCTCGAGGATAACCAATGAGGAACAGAGATCAGTGGATAAATACCCTGGCTTACACGTACCTTGGTAAGCACATTCTTCATGGTTCTTCAGAGCTTCCCCAAGGGAAATGGGCCACCATTGTCAACAGCAATCATGTACTTTGTAACATATTTTACTAGCTTTTCTCATTTTACTATTTCTTGTTCACTTGCCTTCATTTATGCTTCATGGGGTCATTCTCCAGATAAATTACCTGCACCCAATTCTTGTCTTAGGGACTGGTTTTGGAAGAATCCAAATTAAGAACAGGCAGGAATGATGACCCCTGATGGGAAATATCTGAGGTTATGTCTGAGCAAGGCTCTCAAGGATTAAGGAATGTACCAGGCTAGCAGGATGGATCTGGTGAGGTGGGGTGGGCGTGGCTGGCGGAGTGGTGCCACGCATCAGTGCCTGGAGGTGAGAAATAGGCTGATGAATTTGGGGAACTGTTATTAGTTTGTATGGCTAGCCAATATGACACTTTTGTATGGAGTGAAAAAATGTGCCCCTCTTGTGGCAAATGCCGCTTGCTGAACATATAGTTACTAGTATATATGTCCGAATTAGTACGTATGTGCACAGGGGTAATGGACACTCCTTGCCCCAAGAAGATACAGCCTATCACCAGATATCAGGGCTTGGCATGTGGTTTGGGCTGGATTTCAGCCTCCTCTTGACCCTTGTGCAGTGTGAACAGATGTGTCTGGATAGGTAGGCAGAGAGCTGTTGTGAGAGGGCATATGGGTTGTACTTAAGAAAGCCATCCTGTAGGTAAAGGGCTCTGTTTTAACAGAGGGGGGCTGGCATCATTAGATTTGTATTTTAAGAAGCTGTGGATAGGGGAACTTAGGGTTATGGGTCAATACTAAAGGCAATTGATATATACATTGTGTTTGGGGGTGGGAAGGAATGGACATATTTTCTAGAAATGGGCAAGGTAGAGTGAATAGGTGTTCGTTACAAACTGGTCAGGGGTGGGGAAGTGGGAGTGAGGGAAATATAGCAGACATTTTGAGCAAATGATGGTCACTCAAAATTCCATGTGGTCCCTATATTCCCCAGCCTCCTCATAGTTAGGTGGGGACCTGTGGCTAATTCTCTCTCATTGGCTGTATTTAGACAAGATACGTGAAATATATATCAGCCCTCTGCTGATCCATTCATTCTGATTAAGCCATTTTGGTTTGTCACCACAGCCTTACAGGCTATTCAGAGTCATCAGGAGACCTCAAGAGTGATGCCCAATTTCTGACTGGGGTAACTGGGTGCATGGGTCAGCCCTTGAAGTATCTTGGCACAGAGGGATGCTGTGTTAAGACAAGAGAGATATATTTTCAGGTTACTCGTGGAGAGAATCGTTAGTGACTTCTCTGGAAATAAAAGCGCCAGGACAAGAGCAACAGAAACTGGTCATTTCACTGGACTCAGTGAGTGTCCTGGCCTGTGTGATGCTGGGAGGGAAACGAGTGATTCAAGATACAGCCCTGGCCTCTTGTGAGCTCACAGCCTGACTAGTGAGAGAGAGTCAACCAGCAAGGCCAGCAAGTGGCTCAGTGGGCCCCAGGGTGGAGGACGCAACTACGTGGAACAGCTGGGGTTCACGTTCCTCTGATCAGAGTGCAGGGGAGGGGACCCACCAGGACACACTACCTCTCAATAGGGAGCCAAGTGTATTGTACACGTGTCTAAAAGACTCTGGAGAGGTCACAGGGAAATATAAAGTAGAGCCTAAGCCTGATGCATATTCGTTCCAGTGGCGAATTAAAATGAAAATGAATCCATGTCAATGATGGAGCAGATTTTGCATGCTCAGACAAGCCATTTAAAATTTTCTTCGCCTCATCTATTCTACATCCCCAAAGATACCTCCTGCATAGTCATGTGGTAAGTGTCTCCATGAGCTGGTGATAGAAAGGGATACTGGGGTTGGGGGTGCTGTATGGCTTAGAGGGGAGAATTACCATTTTTTATGCACCTTTTATTCCTACTCCCCACCCTCCCAACAGGAGCATTACAACAAACTGACTCTCTCTCACCCCCCCACCCCCACCCCCTCTAATTCCCAGTCAGGAACACAGAGCTCTGGCTGCAAGTGCACAGAGGGCAGTCTTGAATGCCTTCCTAATGCTGTGATCCCTCTATAGCGAAGCGAAGCGTGGAAGGCAGATTTTCCCTGTGGGGCATGTTTGCTAATCCAAGGTTAGCAGAAAGTCTCCAGGGTTGAAATCTACGTGCTTATGTATTTCATTCAGTGCCTGGATGTATCAGTGCTAACATTCCTCACTTGGGTTGTCTCTGAACCTCTTCCCTGCTCCTGTTAACATCTGAACATCCAGCTCCCCAGGGCTGTGGAGACTATGAAATTGGCTTAGACAGCAGGTGGGCGCTAAAGAAATTGGAAAACAACAGCTGATCGAAGTCATGGTGCACTGTGGACTCTTGTGAGGGGTGTGCAGTATGGACTTTATCATGAGACAGGCCATCTCGCCTCCATGGGCCCAGAAACATGGCTCCAGTCACTTGTGAGGAAAGAAAGGGCAGTGCTAGGCTCTCTTAGCAACCCCTTTTGCTTTGTCTCTGCAAGGAGCCATCCAGCCTCCCAAGGCTGTCTCGGGCAGCACACGCATGTATGTGCATTGGGGGAGTGCACATGGTGTGACAATCCTGCCTCATCTCGCTCCAAACCAAGAAACTTCCATGCTACAAGAAGTCAGGCAGGACTGAGAGGATGGGAGAAAGGAAATACTGAAAACAGCCAACACTTTTGGGTACCCACCTATGCGCCAGGCACTGCGCCTTACCTGTCCTCCTTAGATAGCGTGATTCCTTGAGTTTTCCTAACAAGTCCGTGGTGTAGGCACTGTTGTTTCTATGCATTGCACAGAGGAGGAGACTGAGGCATGGAGGAGAAGCAACACGACTAGAATTTGAACCTCAGCAATCTCATGCCAGGGCTTGCACTCTGAGAGGGGCAAGCAGCAAATAGGGAAGTGCCTGCCATGGGCAACTGCTAATGGGCAGGGATAAATATGCCCTAGTCCCTGGGAAAATACAGAGCAGGACTTAGAAAGTTCAGTGGAACCGAGCAAAGAGAACTGCTTCGGCCTTTGGGTCTTTGGCTCACTAGGGAGCATGATGTAGATAAGGGTGAGCTGACTCTGCAGAAATGATTCCGCCCTTAAGCTCTCTGCTTACTGAAGATAGATTCCTTGGATTAGCTGGGTGGAAAGAGGAGATAATTTTCCCAGAGTCTTCAGAATGGCTGGACTGTAACAAGCTGAACCTGAACAGGCAGCTGCAGCAGCACAGGGAGCAATGCCTGGTCCAGTAACTGTCCTTGTCATCACTAACACTTGCCTATGGGTGTCGAGTTCCTGATAATAAATACTGTAACAGTAGTACAGCTCCTGTGCATATGGTACTTTGTTAGGTGCTGGGCACTGTTCTGAGTACAACACTTCTGACAATAACCGTATGAGGTAGATATTGTTACCATTTCAGTTTTATAGGTGAGGAAATTGAGTCACAAGGGTGTTAAGTGACTTGCCCAGACTCACCTATCTAGACAGGTGCAAAGCTAGGTTTTGACTCAGGCAGCCTGGCACTGGAGTCCAAGCCTTTAACACCTCAAGCCACCTTCTGGGGCTTGCCGTCTGAGAGGTGCTGTGGGTATTGGTGAGTGTAAAGAAGTTCCTAGCACCCAGCTAAAGAGCTGTGCACGTGAGCAGAGGAGAGTAAACAGTCTACATTTAGGTCAAGGAGAATAATATTGCAGGAGCAGGGCATGCCACATGGATGGGTGGCTGTGGCTGGAGCTGTCTGTGGTCCTTGGGGATGTGCATACGGGAGTAATCTCTGCCGTCTGTAACAGTCTGGCTCTTTTCGTTCAGGATTCCACTTTAGTCGCTGTTAGAGGAGTAACCCCCTTTGGGTTGAAGGGGCAGCAGATGTTGCCATTTTGGAGAATTGGCGTGATCAAGGTGTAAAAACCCCACCTTGCCACCCAGCTCCGATCCCACAACTTGTGCTCTCTGTCCTGATGAAGATTCCATTAACAGGAGCCTGAGAAGCTGAACTGCCCACAGTCCCACCTGATCTGAGCCCCGGGCAGTTCGGAGCTCACCACTGCGGGAGAGGAGGGCCCGCTGTTGCCTTGTGGGGACCCAGCTGCCCCAGGGAAGCACAAAGGAGTGCGTGAAGGAAAGGGCCTCCTTGGGAGAGGAAAAGGGGCAGGTTAACACACCTAGAGCTTAGGGTGACCTCACTCTGGGTAGAAAGATACCGATAAGTTAATATCCATGGAAAAGAAGGGGAACTAATGCTTATCAAACAGCCCTTGTTGGTCAGGAACCAAGCATGTGTTTCTCACCCAATCCTCTCAACTTCTGAATGAAGATGGTGGTATTTTATTGTTATCATTTTACACAAAGGGAAACTGGAGCTCAGAGAGGTTAAGAAACATACCTAAGGATGCCCAGCGAGTTGAGGGCAGAGCCGGGATTTGGCCTTTAGAGCCCACTGATGACTGTGGATGTTAAGCCACTACACCTCACTGTTCTGTGCAGGTGAAGCAGTGCACCCTGCTAATCTTGGCAGGTAAACCAGTGTACTTTGCTGCTCTGTGTGGCTCACCCCACTGGTCTGTGCAGGTTACCTGGGAGTTGTCAGGCATGCTGTTCTAGCTGATGGATGAGCTTTTACAGGACAGGGTATAGTGAAGAGAAACCAAGTGCTCACTTTGCAAAGTGAGCACTTGGAGGGAGTTGAAAGCACCCTGCAGGGATGTAGCTCAGGAGAGGGAAGCCTAAGGAGCTGCTTCTATACAGCCTTAAGGATTTGGAAATTTTCTTGGTGGCACTTTAAAGATGCGTTTGTCGTGAGAATAGGAGATGTGGGACCTTGCAAGCATATTTAGGTCAGAGTCTAAAGGGAAAATTCCTTTTTCACTGAAAAGGAAATTACTCTCTGGAGATTACATAATCTCCTTCCCTGAGTCCTTTAGGTAAAAGTAAAATGCCTATTAGGGAAGGAGGGTGGATATCAAAGGTTGTCAGATCAAGCTGGGCTTCCCAGCCCCAGCCCGCGAGCAGTGCGAAACACAGAGTTCCAGGCTACATGTGAGACTTACTGAGCCAGACCTGGAGGCGGGCCCAGGCATCTGGGTAATGAGCGCGGTGCAATTCTGACTCGCTGGAGATTGACATCCATTGCTGCGAGTTTTAAACCCGCTCTGAGGCTATAATTCCCAAGTAAGTGTAGAGTTCTTCAAAGCCACGTTTAGCCAACCACTTAGGCATTCTCCTAAATTAGGTTTTCTTAATCTGAAGTTCATTGCTGGCTTAAAGAGCCCCAAGAATCCCATAAAATTGGAGGTAAAATTCTGTGTGTACGTGTGTTTTTGTGGAGAAAGGGTCTTTCATACCCACAGATTCACAGAGGGACCCATGATTACAACCGTTTAAGAACTTCAGCAGCATATGTTCTGGCAACTGCTCTGAGCCCACTGAAAGCCCTTACAAGAAAAGGAGGCTCATTGATTTATAGATACGTTTTGGGTTGTATATGCATTTGTGTACGTGTATGTATTGGTATGTCTGGTGGAGTGCAAAAGAGGACTACTCAGAAAAACCACTCAGGATGTTCAGAACACTTAGCTGAAATTACTTAATAAAAAGTTATATGCAGTTAAAATCACCCAAACCACTTAGAAAATGAGCAAAAGACACGAACAGACATTTCACCAAAGATATACAGATGGCAATGAGCACGTGAAAATGTGTTCAAGATCATTAGCTATTAAGGAAATACAAACTGAAACCACAGTGAAATATCACCACACACCTATCATAATGGCTAAAATTAGCAGTAGTGAGTGGTGAGGATTCAGAGAAACTGGATCACTAACATTGCTGGTGGGAATGTAAAATGGTACAGACATTCTGGGAAACTCCTTGGCAGTTTTTAATGCTACTAAAGATATAACTACCATACAGCCTAGCAATCTCACTCTTGTGTATTTATTCCAGAGAAATAATAACTTACGTTCAAATAAAAATCTGTGCATAAACGTTAGTGGTAGCTTTACTCATAAGACTCAATGTCTGGAAACAACCCCAGTGTCCTTCAGTAGGTTAACGGTAAACAAACTGTGATGTGTCCTTATAGTGGAATATTACTTGGCAATGAAAACAGTGAACTACTGATACATGCAGAAACTTGGATAAATCTCCAGGGAATTTTGTTGAGTGAAAAATGCCAATTTAACGGTTACATACTGTATGCTTCCATATATATAACATCCTTGAAATGACGAACTTATAGAATTGGATAACAGACTAGTGATTACCAGGGGTTAAGGAGGGAGTGGGGTGGGAGAGAAGTGGGTGTGGCCATGTGAGGGCACCATGAGATGTCCTTGTGGTGACAGGGATGTTTTGTGTCTTCACTGTGTCAAGGCCAATGCTGTGATTTTGTAAGATGTTACTTACCATTGAGGGGAAACTGGGTGAAGTGTAGACAGGGCATCTGTACATCATTTCTTACAACTGCATGTGAGTCTACAATCATCCCAAAGTAAAACAGTTTTTAAAAATCATATCCACCCCCAAAGGGTAAAGTTTTACCACCCCTGAGAGTATTCCAAAGAATGTACTCTGTGCTTGAAGGCAGTACTGAAAGAAGAGTTACCTAAGTGCTTGGGGTAGGGGTGGCAATACCAGGACACTGTGCAGATGCCAGGGACTCTTGGGAAGGGCCACCAACCACCTGAGTCCATTGGCTCTGGTCTGCTGGTTAAACAGCCTCGTCACTAGTGTGGCTCTGTGTAGAAGAGAAGATGTGGTTCTGTTGGCCTTCCTGTGTGGTTTTGATAACTATCTGCCAGTATCTTGGCAATCTGAGATACCACCCCAGGATGGGTGTGACCTGCTGTGAATGAACCAGTTCGGGTCACATGGTCAAATGAAACTGAGGGGACTTAGCGTGGGTTTTGTGTCCATGTGCGTGAGCCTGCGTGTGCAAGAAAATCACGTTTGCAGTGTGCTAGCAAGGTGTTGGTTAGGTGCCTTCCTGTGCATTATTTCATCAGACCCTCATGGCGGTCCTGTGAGTCCTGCCTTGTCATTTTCATTTACAGATGAGGAAATGAAGGCTTGCAAAAGTAAAGTAACTTGCCTTAGGTCACATAACCAGAGGGTAGAATAGTTAGTGTTGAAACCAGAGCTTTCTGACTGTAAAACCCACGGCATCTGTAGCTCATTGTGTGCAGGTCTTCACGAGTGCTCACCTGCAAAGAGGAACGTGCAGGAGGTAAGATTAAGGAAGGAAACCCAAGGACTTTTTCCCTACTGAGCCTAAGTTTTAAGCTGGTGGTTTGAACGACAGTGGAATTAAAGAAAAGCTGTGTCAGGGAATCTTCCTGAATAAGAGTAAGAAGGAATGATTTTTTCAGAATCTTTTTGAAACCAAAGGCATACCGATTCCTCTGGCTTTGATCAGAACCTTCCTTGGGTTCCCCCCAGTGCTGACGTCTGCCTGGCACTTGTTTGCATGTGCTGAGGACGGTGTGCGTGGTTGTGCTGAGTGTGTGTTGCTGGCCCGTCACGTCTGTGCTCGATTGGCCTCCCCTCCTGGGTCGCCTCCATGGCCCACACCAGGAGGCCGTGGAGGGTGTGACACTGCCCATCATCGTGGGGCAGATGGGACAAGGGTGGTACCCTTGGGACAGTGGCCTCCAGAGTCCCTCAGTCCCACCTTTCCCCTTTCCCAGCAGAAATAGGGCTTGGTAGAACAAACGAGGAAGCCCAAGATGTAACAATGCTGCAACTGCAAACAAAATGGTGACAACACAGCAATTGTACAACAAAACTGTGAACAACCAGTGATGTTCCTGCAGTAATGATTGACATGAGTAGCTGCAACTGGAAATGTCATGTGTTTGCAGTTCCATTTATGGAACGTTACCACTGGCCACTGTGCTGAGCATGGGCTGTGTCGGTTCACCCAACAACCCATGAGGTGGACACCACTGTTATTCCCACTTCGCTCCATGAGGAAGTAAAGAAATGAAAGTTAAGTCGCTTCTCTGGGTCACACTGTTAGTACAGGAGGAACCAGATTTCAAATGCAGGTAAGATGACTCTTGAGCACAGGTGGCAAACACAAGGCATGGGCCGAATCCTGCCCTCCACCTTGTTTTATTCTGCCCGACACCTTGTTTCTAACGGGCAGCAGCGCTGAGCTCCTTGCCCCTAGTTAAGGAGCAGTTACATGTATGCAGCTCTAAAATTATACTCGGCCCTTTGAAGGTGACCGTGAGGCTGCTGTGGCCCCCGGTGAACATGAGTGTGACACCCTCTGGAGCCTCTGCTGCCAACTCAGAAACGTACCGATGGTGCCTGTGGTCAGAGTGCCCTCCTCCCTGATTTACCAGAGGCTTGGTGGCTCTTCCAAGTGTCACAGGGCAGCCGGGTTGCTCAAAATGCTAAATTAGTGTGTTTCATGAGTTCCCGTGGTCTGCTAAGTTAACTTTGGAAATAACAAACTTTACTCTGCCTCAGTAACTCACTCAGTAGATTAAGGAGCCCTGAGGCACAGGCAAATATTGGAAGGTTCATGAATTGAGCAGCATTCTGAGATTCAAACAAACAACTTGCATTTTTATACATGTTTGGAGCCACCCCGAAGTCCTAGGAGCCTCAGGTCATACTTTGAGAAATACTGACATACAGGACCAAGTCAGGGTGCTGGAAAGATCACCCCCCTGACACCCTCTCTGGAGAGGTCCCTAGGGACTGGGTACCAACAACTCTCCAGAGGTTGTACTTTCAGCCCGAAGTCTGGGAATTTGTTTAACGTATAAAAACATGACAGTGCAATTGTGTTGCTAACTATAGGGGTCAGAGGGTCCAACCAGTCTCTCCGGAGACCCCAACTTAAGACTGAGGCTCGTGGGACAGTTTGGGTTGTGCCCTGCAGCCCAGGAGCCCCTGCATTTGAACGCCTGGATGAGAAATGGGGACACTGCCTCACCAAGAACACAATCATAGTTTCTCTGATGCCCAGAGAAACCTTCATGGCGTTTCACACAGAAATGTAGATAATTTCAGGCTCTTGTTAGGAGGGTGTTTCCGTAATTAAAGAAAATAGAAATTTGATCAAGATTCAACATTTCCCATTTGGAGTTATCCTCTTGAAGTCCCTTTATAAATATTCTTTTAAAAAGTCTTCTGTATTAGCATACTTAATCTAAGTTATTTAATTAGATGATGGTTTGCTCAAATTAGAGATGAGTAAGTTTCCTGTGTAACCCTCAGAAAAGATTGTTCTGTGCTTTGATACACTGATGGAGAGAATACCAGAAAGCAAGTGAGAAAGGCAGGATTATGCAGACTTTGCCAGGTGGTGATACAAAGGCCATATGTGTGCTTGAAGCCCCTCCAGCTTTATGTCACAGGCAAGCGCCACACTGGCCAGTTTGCATTTGCCAGTTGGCCTGAGCGAGGCTGTTCACTCGTTCCTTGGGCACCTACACGGTGCTAGGTACTCACTAGGCGCTGGGTGTGGTAGAACGCAAACAGCAAGTGTTGCGGTTTTCATGAGCTGACAGTTTGGTGGAGAGACAGACATTCATGAACTAATCACAAGAGAGTTTTACTTTCAAACTGAAAGGAGTGTGAGGAGGCAAAGAAACATGGTTTCATGAGAGTGTGCGAAGGAGTGTTGGGAGGTCATTCCTTGTGGGTCTTTCACGTTTCTGCAAGTCTTGTGACAGCTTTTGCTCTGGTCTGTCTTCTCAGGGCTATTTGTGTAGCAAACAGCCTTGAAAGAAAGAGAGTAGCTCCTTCTGGAGCAGAGGGCAGCATCGTTTCCTGGCCAATGTAATAAACAGGTTTCCCTCTGGGCAAAGATCGGGCAGGTTTCCTAAGAATGGGGTTCCTTCCCTGGAATGCAGACCCACTGGGGCACATTCCCCTGGGCTATCCCACATCTCCCTCCTGGGATTTGTGGCTTGGGGATCAAGGGGAGCTGATGCAACATGCAGCTCCTGCTGCTTGCTGTGCAGTGAATCATAATGTCTTTTGTTTTAGACCTGCAAATCTTGTGTCTTCCAGCATCCATGAAACTGGCAGGCTAACTAGTTAGTTTGCAAGTAGGGTAGATTCCCAGATCTTTGACAATTCTTGGCACAGACCAGTCTCACTCACAGAATTCTGCTTTCAGCTCATTGGTATTGAGGTATAAAGCAAAGCCAGGTCACTGGTGAATGCTTTTCTTTGGAGGAAAAAAATGAACAAGGCCAGAACCACCAGCCTGACAGCTGCCCTACCTCCATACCCACAGAGCTGGAAGTCCAGTGCTTTCTACTGCTGTGGACTGCGGAGAAGGGTGGGGAAGGACAAGGTGCTGGACTGCCATTCATCTTCATTAGTATTAACTAAGAGATGAGGAGCTGGTTCCATCTCCCCAAGCTTCATTAGGAGGGAACCAGGTTTTTGGGGACCAGTGACAGCTACTCCCCAAGAAGGGATTCAGGGTCTGAGGTCTGAGATTGCTCCCTAATTCTAAACTCGGGGTTTAGCCACCTCAAACTTCTAGTTTCTGTTTTTTATGAAATGTGAAGCTGTTTGTCTCTTGCCCTTCCTGCAGGCTGGTTGGGACCATATAAGGCTACCCTTGCCCCACAGCTGGTACAGTGTAAAGGACCCAGGAGATGAGGTGAAGGGTGGGGGACTGACTGAGGCAGGTCCCTGGGCTGGGTCCCCATCTTCCTACTTTGACAAGCCTCTGAATGCCTTTTTAAAAAAAATAGTAGTTTACCTTACCATTTTTTCCAATGACGAGTTTATATAAAAAATTATGTATTTCAAAAACAGATCTTTTATTAGGTAGAAGTGAAGGAATGGGGGATGGTGGTAAGTATTCAAAGCCTTTTTCAGCCCCCCTTCATGTGTCTGAGCCTTCTAAATTATGTTTGACTGCTGAAGCAAAAATTACAATTCTCTCTGGTTCTGAGTGTATATGGAAGAAATATGTGAAATGATGGCTTACAGGGCAGAGGGTAGCGTTTCTGTACTTCGTAATGGAGAAACTGGTCAAGTATTGATACGAACAGACTCAGAGGACTGGGGATGGCTAGGCTTTTTCTCCTCAGCACTTCAGTACCAGCTGCAGTGCCTGGCACTCTGTAGGTGCTCCCAAAATACTTTATGAATAAACCGATGAGGGAAGAAAACAAACTGTCTTAAGGTTGCAAGCTGAATCAGCTTGTTTTTCCTGACTTCAGTCTACCCGTTAAACAGCTTGACCCCAGGCAGACATTCCAAGGGAACCTCAGAACTTCCCCCAGGTGGTGCCTAGCAATTGCTAAATTTCTTTTTGCCCTTAAGGAGTCACTATTTGACCTAGGGAAATAAAAACCCTTGGAAGGGCTGGTATGGGGAGGCAGGTATTTGTTAGGCCCCTTCCACAGCACCCTGCCTTCTGAGACTTCCCAGGAGCCCCAGAGCACATTTACAGCAGTGTAGAAAACATAGGCCAACCGCTTTGGGGTACATTTCATCCCAGGTCCAAAATTACTTCTGTCAGGTCACATTTACCTGGGTTTTCCCTCTCAACTAGCTCTTAGTATTTTGAAGGCCCTCCCCTCCTTACTCTAACTTACCCCCCCCCAGCTCTTCCTCCCCCACCACTCCTCCTCTTCCTCTCCTTCTCCCTTCCTTCCTCCCCTCCCCTGCCCTCTCCTTCCCCCCTCTCCAGCACACGTCTCCAGCAGATATTTTTTTGAAAGCAACAAATTTTAAGGACAGGGAAACATGGGATCGGGGAGAAGTATATACTAGAAAGTAAGTACAAATATATACTGTTTCATAATTATTTTATAACGCCACACACACACACACACACACACACACACCCAAATACAGAGAATGCCCTGTACAAAATAGCACAGTAAAGGCATAAACAAGGGGGTGTTCCTTTAGCAAGGCTGAAGATACCAGTGCCTGGTATTTGGATTTGAGGCCACAGTCCTTGCTTTTGAATGTATCACTGGGTAGATGGCACCCAATTTGCTGTTGCTGTGGCTTTTTTCTAAGAAGAAATGGAAGGTTAGCAGGGTCCTGTCAACAGGGTAGTCATATGCTGTCGTGATGACATCTCTTTTTTTCCTTCTGAGAAGAACACTCAGCACTCCCGTTTTCTGATCTAAACAGAGAAGGTCTGCCTGGGCCAAGCCGCAGAAGTTCTCAGCCATAACGCCTGTTCACAGCTTCTCACCTCTTGGTACAGTTTATGGTTTTTTTCTCACAGGGTAGAACAGACATTTGACGTGTGCTGGGAAGTACCTGGGTGTGGTGGTGAGATCCCTCTTCCCACCAAGAGGGAACTTGGGACACAGTGAGAGAGGAAAACTAACCTGAAACTGATCCCTGGTGTTCTGTAGCTGAAGGCTACCTCCAGGACCTTTTAGGCAAGTCCTTCCAATGTAGAAAGCATTGGACAGTCAGGGATGGCGTTTGAGTCACTGATAGGATGGGACACTTTGGGCAAATCACTTAAACCTCTCTGAGACTCAGTTTCCAAATTTATGAAGTGGCCCTCTCCATAGGAGCAGATTCAGTGAGCTGAGTTATGTGATAACAGATATCAGGGGTAGGTACCCCCAAGTTGTTATGGCAATGGTACTGTCTTCAGGGACTTGGACTCCCTACCTTTCTGCTCTGTCTTATTCGCGTGTTGTTGCCATTTCCAATGTCATCTCATGGTCAAAGACAGTTGCTAAAACTCCAGTCCTCCTCTCTGACTTTCAAGAGATTAGGAAAGATGGTAAGAGCAAAAAAGTCATACCCCATCATGGAGTTAGCTCCCTTTAAGCATATTAGCTCCAAGGGGGGCTGGGAAATGTAGTCTTTTATTTGGATCACAGGCTTTCTGTTAGTGAGGAAGGGCAGCATGGTGGGAGGGGATGGGTTCTGGGTGGACTACTGGCAGATTCTGCTAGAGGCAGCAATCTGGACCAGACGGCACAGGGGATAATGGCCAGAGGCCAAAGAGGGGGAATGCTGTCTAAGTGAAAGTAGGTTTTTTCTTAGAGTATTTTGTTTATTCTGACAGCTGGGCATGAACATATTTTGCCCCACAGAAGGGACTTTTTTGAGGCTCTGTTTGGTCTTGTACAGGAGATAGGAGGGTTATAGGGAAAATAAACAAGCTGGCGGGCAGTTGGGCACCCATGATAAGTTATTGCTGGGCTGTGGGTAGCGGCAGAGGAGCTCTGAGCAGGGAGCATCATCTCTCCTTCTCGTTTGTGAACACAAGGCCCCACAAAGTCCTTCACTGTGACACTCGTGGTGGCACCAAGGTTCAGAGTGGCTGACTTCTGAGGATTTCAGAATAGAATGCTATTCACCATTCTCTTATCTGAAAGATGCAACTGGGACAAGATAGTGTCATTCTGGTGGGACATTTCAGCTATAAGGGTTTATCCACTTCCTTCTCTTTTATCCTTCATGCCCAGTCAACCAATAATATCGGGGACTTTCCCCCAAGTATCTCCAGCCTTCATCCTTTCCTCTCTGGTCACATAGCTCATGGGTCTGGGTTACTGCGGCCCACACAGTTCCTGAGTAACATCCTGTTCACCTTAACTTCCCCACCCACCGTCCAGAGCAGATAGCTCCTCATTAAATATGTTTTTTATTCTGTCCCCCACCTGCTCAAAACCCTTGTACTATTTCCTTTTTTTCATAAAATTATCTGTTTGTTTATTCTTTTTACATGAAATTACCTATTTATTTATAGGCATAACAATGAAAACGGTTGGTGGATGAAGGTACACAACACTCAGATGAATTACAGATTCCTCAGGAGTGTTAGTACCTCTGTGAAATGGCATGCCCAGACTTTATTTTCTATATTGATGAAAAAAATTATTCATTTTTAACATTTCCCCCCAAAGAAATACACTAGTGGCCTGTGTCATCTTTTAATGTGGATTATGTCATGTATTTTGTACAGCCCTATCAATTTTCCAATGTGTCAGAACAGGCGTGTGCATGTGTATGTTCTTGGCTGTTGGGTAGGCGGGTATGTCTACCCCCCATGCTATACTCATTTTTCATTCATTCACTTGTTAATTATTCTAACAAGCATTTTTTCCAGAATTTTCTATTCAGCTGGCATTGTGTTAGCCCTAGAGCAGAGATCTGGGGTTCTCTGCTCTGCCTGTCCTTTAGTTGCTGGTCGTGGGAAGTACAGAGGGGCCCATAGGACCAGGGCGGCTGCAGGCACATAGAGGGGCTCAAGTTTTGAGTTTTTACCACTAGTAAATATTCGACTATTTTAAACAACTGGGACAGCCACACTCTGGAGTTGGCTAACTATTAACCCTGCGGATAGTAATTGTACTTCACAGGGCTCTCGTCAGGGTCATCAGCTACTAGTGAGCAAGGCATGCTCTGCTCAGCTCCAGGGGCGTTCCTTTCTTGGAGCCACTGCAGCTGTGTGGAGTTACGATGACACTTGTGTAGCAGACAGCGAGCTAGTGTCTCAAGGAAAGAGTGCCCTTTTCCAATTTGCACTAAGCAGCCAGTTGGATTAGGTGGGGCTGGTTGCTCTGAAAGTTAAATGGGGTAACCCGTCCCATGTGCTTAGAATAATGCAGGCTTATCGAAAACTCAGTGTAAGCTAGTTATTGTTCTCTATAGATGAAGCGTCACTGACACGCTGACAACATTCAGAGAAGTA
This sequence comes from Macrotus californicus, assembly GCA_007922815.1. Taxonomy (NCBI): domain Eukaryota; kingdom Metazoa; phylum Chordata; class Mammalia; order Chiroptera; family Phyllostomidae; genus Macrotus; species Macrotus californicus. Next base: position 2,035 of record VMDR010005753.1, on the reverse strand, counting down.
GTTAGTTATCATCAGCTTCAAATTTGCACCGCACTACTTGCAGTATATAATGCATTCACATTAAAAATATATTCCGTCTTTATATTTTTCCCCAGCACTGAATAATTTCAAACACCCAGAAAAGTTGGAGGAAGTATACCTTGAATATCCATGTACCCACCTTCTGAATTTTGCCCATGAAAATGGACATTTTGCTACATTTGCTTTGTCGCCTATTCACCTGCTAGAGGGACACCTCTCTCAGTTCATTTTAAAATGCATTTCAAAGGAGGTGAAGGGGTCGGGTGCTTCATTCTTAAACTTTATGCAGATCATTAGCTAGAGTTCAATATTTATGGGTTTTTGAGGCAAATTTACATACAGCAAAGTATACAAAGTTTAAGTGAGTCACATGATAAGCTTTGACAAATTTTGGAGGAGGTCACTGAGATGCTGTGACCTCAGGTTGACCCACAAGCTGGACCCTGACAGTAGACGACTCCTTACCCCTCTCCTGTCTGCTCCCTGTTCCTAAAACCGAGCCATTTTCCAGGGGCCACCTTGAGAGAGTAATGCGTTATTAAGGACGTCTGATGTGTTACAGCGACCAAGCCCAGCTATGGCCTCTTAAAAACTTTTACACTTCTAGAGGGAGGGTGGAGAGATCTACTCAAGTTAAGTCTTGTAAGTAAGTTCCCTCGCTTGTTAAACCTGCCCCTGACAATCCGAAGTGACCTCCTCTTTCTCGGTCCCTCCTCGCCCTCTGTGTGTGTGCGCGCCTTGGGGAGGGGGCAGGCATTTGTGAACCAACACGAATGCATACACCTGTTGTGTAACCCGAAACATTATCATTGCCAGAAAATTCCTCTGTCTCCTCCCAGTCAGTGACCATTGCCCAACCCCTGGAGGCAACAATGTTGTGATTTCTTTTTTGTTACAGCTTAGTTGTGCCTGTTTCAAAATTTCACATAAATGAATTGATACAGTATTTATTATTTTGTATAGGGTTTCTTTCACTCAGCATGCTGTTTTTGAGATTCACCCATGGTGTTGAATGTATTAGTAGGTTTACATCATTTGTATGAATATAACACTTTGCTTAGCTATTCCTGTTGATGGACACCTGGAATATTTTCACTTTGGGGCTCTTACAAATAAAACGGCTGTGAACTTTCTAGTACATGTATTTTTGTGGACGTATGCTTCATTTTGGGTGATAAATATGCGGAGTAAAATTACTGGGTGACCGGGGGGGGTGTATGTTTAGTTTTTAAAAACTGCAGCCATCTCCCCGAGGTGGGCGTGTGTTTTCCGCCCCGGCACCACGTGTGGGGTGTTGCTGCCGACCGCATCCGTGTCCCCGTTTGCTGTCATCAGTCTAGCCAGTTTAGCCATGGCTGTGAACTGTGACTGTGGTTTTAATCTATGTTTCTCTGATGACTGATTACTGGAGCACTTTTTCAAGTGCTCCTGGGCATTCTGTATCTTGTATGAAGTGTCTGTCCAAATTCTTTGCCCATTTAACAAAATTACTTTGAACTAATGTTAGACTTACAGAAAAGTTGCAGAAATAGTACAGAGTTTCTCTGTGTGCTTCATGTAGCTTCTCTAACGCAAACGTCACATGTAACTATAGTACCATTATCAAAATCAGGAGATTAACATTGGCACAAAACTGCCAACTATAGACTTCATTCAGATACACCAATGTCCCTACCGACGTTCTGTTTCTGTTTCAGGATTCTATATAGGATCCCACATTACATCTAATTTTTATTTCTTATGCCCCTCCTCAACTTTTAAAAAAATTGGGATAGTGGTCTTTTTTTCTTACTAAGTTCCAGGTGTATTTTATATATTCTGGATCCAAGTCTTTTGTTAGACATGTGTTCTGAAATTATTTTTCTAGTCTGTTGTTTGCCTATTCAATTTTAATAATGTTAAATTTGATGAAGTCTAATTTATCAGTATTTTCTTTTATGGTTATTTTGTTCTGTGTCTTATTTAAGAAATCTTTGTCTATTCACACTCTTGAAGAAATTATCCTATTTTCTTA
>VMDR010005752.1:0-49449 GCA_007922815.1 Macrotus californicus | reverse complement strand
TCGTGACCCACTCCAATTGGGCCCTCTGGTGCTGATTCTGGTGCTGCTTCCCGGGTGGGAGGGCTTATGTACGCTCTAGGACCCTGTGGTTCTCTCCAATGAGTTCTCCTGTGAGTCTGGGAGTGCCACTGCCTCCGCGCCCACAGGAGCTTTCAATCAGAGGCTCTGGGGCTTCGTTTCCCCGAGCTGGAACTCTGGGTTGCGGTGTCTGTCTCGCTCTCCAGTTGTTCCTCCTGGTTTATCCCCACAAGGGAGTGAGACTCCCAGTCCGCAGCCGCCAACTCTCCTGCTTTCTGCGCCCTTCCCCGGTCCGCAGCCGCCAGCTCTCCCAGCCAGCCGCGCCTTTTCCCGGTCTGCCAGCCGCCGCCCCGCGTGAGTCCTCCCCGGCCCGTCTCGCCCCTCCTACCTGTGTGGATGAAAGTTTCTCCTTTAGTTCCTTGGTTGTTGGACTTCCATACAGTTCGATTTTCTCTCAGTTCTGGTTGTTTTTTGTTTTAAAATTTGTTGTTGTCCTTCTTTTGGTTGTACAAGGAGGCACAGTGTGTCTACCTATGCCTCCATCTTTGATCGGAAAATCTAGGAATCTGGTTTTTAAATGGGCAGATGCCTAACAGACATCCAAAAGGGAATGTTAAATAAACAGACAACAGATACACTAAGCATATTTTTGGGACAGTGGGCTCACATGCAGATAAAAACTCAGAAGACAGGAGTACTTGAATAGCTCTTAAAGATGTGAATCTGGAAATCACCACGATAGCAAATATAGATAGAAAAAAGTCTGGAAAACGGAGCTCTCGCACACTGATTCAGGTTCAAAGAGATGAACCTTAAGGAGGATAACTCAGAAACTGCAGTGTCCTCGAAACCTTAAAATCTAGGAAGGAAAGTGTATCAGGAAGGAGAGTGTCCAATGTGTCAAATGCAACTGACAGTTAAGTAAGATGAGTCCTGAGAACCGGCCGTTGAGTTCAGCAATGTGGAAGACGCTGGCAATCAATGAAAGGCGGAGTGAAGTGTGCAGACGGCACTGAGGCCAGTGGAAACTGACATGACGGCTCTGGAAAGCAATGTGGCAATACGGAACAAGAATCTTATAAATATTTATAATACTTTTGACCCTGTAATTTCTCTTCTAGGAATCTGTCCAAAGAAACCACTGGGGACCCGATAAAAGGTTTATCCACCTGTGTGTTCATCTCAGTGTTATTTATAACAATAAAATAAAATGGAAACAACCCCAATAGCTGATAGAATGATCAAATAAAGTAGGCTAACTCCATTCAGTGGAATATTATGCATCCATTAAGTATGAATTCAAATAGTTTTATGGCACATGAAAAATAATCATACCTTTAAACTGCGCCTAAAAAGCAGGCGAAAACACAGGAAGCATAATCTCAATTTTGTTAAAACTGTTTATATTTTATATCTCAATTTATGCATAAATAAACCCACTCCATGATAACACAAGTTGATAGTGTAGCGAGATCATGAGAAATTTTCTGTTTATCTTTACATTTTTCTATTATTTCCCAAATATTCTGCAAATCTGCTGTGAGGAGATATGCCCTTTATAACATTTTTCTCTCTTTCTCTACACACACACAGACACATTTTCCCATTAACTGTTTCAGAAATCTCAAAAAGATTATGTTAACCAGTTGTCTGCCCTTGGACAAACTGAGAACCCGTGTGCCTGGTGAGCACAGCTCTGAAGGAATGGCAGTGGTGGGGTACAGGCCGGTATTCCTGATCTCCCCAGTGGAGTAGAACTCATTGGACTTCTCTCCCCCAAAGCTCCAAACACTACACAATGGAGCTCTCCCAGCCTAGCTCTGATCGTGGCTCTTCCCCCCAACAAGAAACTCCAGAACCCTCTACATGGCACAGAAACCAAGCCTGGCTACTCATTTGGGGGCCACATGTTGTTCTGAGGCTTACCTCTAAAACACCACCATACAATGTTAACAAGCATTCCCTTAAAGTTTTTTCAAATCACTATACCTATGCTAACATTCTTTTTAAAATATTTTCTTTTTTTTAATTGTTGTTCTATGACAGTTGTCCCAATTTTCCCCCGTTACTCTCCCCTGCCCCTCCCTCTGCCACCCCCACAGTGAATCCCCACCCTGTTGTCCATGTCCATGGGTCATTTATACTTGTTCTTTAACTAGGCCCTTACCCTTCTTTCCTCCCTTATCCCCCTCCCCTTTCCCCTCTGGTTCCAGTCAGTTTATTCCTTGTTTCCATGTCTCTGGTTCTATTTTGCTCCTTTGTTTGTTTTGTTCATTAGGTTCCTGTTATAGGTGAGATCATGTGGTATTAGTGTAGGTATTTGTCTTTTGTCAACCTTCTTATCTTTGCTAATGTTCCTGCCCTACCTAGAAAGTCCAGCATCCTCCCTGCCCATACCTTTCTTCAGGGCCCATTAAAATTATCTCCTTTTGCCCTGGCTGCATGGCTCAGTTTGTTGGGTCATCATTCCATTCACCAAAAAGTTACTGGTTCTATTCCCAGTCAGAGCACATGCCTAGGTTTCAGGTTTGATCCTGTCTGGGAGGCAACCGATTTATGTCTGTCTCTCTCTCTCTCTCTCTCTCTCTCTCTCTCTCTCAATCCCTCCCTTCTTATCTCTCTAAAATTAAGTAAGTTTTAAAAATAAAATACAAATAGATACTCTCCCAGTAAGTCTCCCTAATGCTGCAGCAGAGCAATCTCTGCCTTTCATCAGCAAATTTGTTATCACAAATTTAATATGACTTCAAATGATATGATTCTGAAATGTTTAAATTACTTCAAATTTATAAGCATTGGTTATATTTTGTTTCATTTGTCTTCATCTCACTCTGCCATGTAGATACTAAGTTCTTTAAAGGCAGAGGACTTCAGTGATATCACATCCTCTGATCTTCTTTGCTGGGCTCAGTGAATCACATGGTCAGTAAACATGGGATACATGGCTGAGTGAAGGTCACTCAAGGGTTTCTAGATTTGCTTGTCCAGTGCATTATATTTGTGCCTTACCAGCACCCTTGCCAAAGAGGCCAGTTTCATCTCAGTAAGAGCAGTGCGTGGAACCTTGATTTGAAGCACTGCCCATTAGTTGCCCAGACATTACCAGCCCCATGGGTGGCAACTGTCACCTCGGGCAACAGCCCCACTGCCTCTTCCAATTCTCTTTTATGAAAGTCTAATTCTGAGAAATTTAGTAAATTGATGCACATATTATTTTTCAACAAGATGTTTATTTCCAATATTTTTACAAAGGAAGTCTAAACTTGGCAGAGAAGAAAAACAGAAGTCCCCATTTTTAGAAAAACTCTATAGAACTGGATTGGAAGTACTGTTCATTATTTCGTTGAATTACTTTAAATGTGCCGTTGTGGTTTGATTAGGGGACTTTGGTTTGCTTGTTTGACCTTTGTCCACACTAAGAGCACTAAAGATATGAACACAGATGTGTTCTCAAGGAGACCAGGTGGGGGGTGCTGAGACACAGGTTAACCTGGGTGAAGCCAAGGAATTTGGCACAACGTTGTCATAAGCATAGACAATAACCAGGCATATTGGGAAACATTTTGAGAAATATCAAATAAGTTGACTCACGATCAGCCCAGGCGTATGCTCTCTCAAGCACCCAAGTTGCTACTGGGCACGTGTGGAACACCAGAGTCACTGCTTCAAACCCTACTATCAGAAAGGCAGTGACTACGTGAAGATAGAAAGGAAAACTGCTTGCCAGCATGCATATTATCTACCACACAATAAACCTAATTTATAAGCATCTTGTTGAAGCTGTGTGGGCGAAAGATCCTGAAAAGTTCTGGTGCACAAGAAATGGTAAACGGAAATTAATTGCACAGTACCCATTACAACTAATTTAAGAATTGCAGTTTGTCACTGATACAGTATTTATTAGTGTGCTATCTTTAGTATTTAATTTAATGAACATTAAGAAAAGGGGACAAAGCTCCCAAAAGTTCACCTACTAATCCAATTTTCCCCTTGGGTCTTAAATTCTTCATAAGAGAAGCCTTCAACCTAGGCAATTTTCTTTTTTCAAATTAAATTTTATTGGGGTGACAATGGTTAATAAGATTATACAGCTTTCAAGTATACAATTCTATGATAAATTATCTGTTTATTGCATTGTGTGTCAACCTAGGCAACTTTCAGGGACCTAACCTTAGATATGTGGGAAGGATTATTTTAGTAAGGAGGGGTAAAACAAGCTTTAGGTTGTCATGAGGCAAACAATCAAAGGAGTAAATAAGCTTGGAAATACCCTGGTCTTGGTCTAGTTGGAAGAGACTGTGCAGCCCAGAGCTTCATGGGCCTTGGTAGCAAGGTCCCTGCATTCTGGGAACACTGCCTTGTCCAGTAAAACTCAACTCCTCACCCCCAGTCACTGCCCACAATCTAAGAGGCAGGGATGGACTCACATAAAGCTAAATGCTAGATATGATCAACTGGGAAGTTCACCTACTAATCCACTTCCTGAGACAACAGCTCTTTGGGCAAAAGGTTCACAGAGAAGCCAAACTGTAATAATTGATTGTACCCCACAGTCATTTCACCAGCACAGGAGCTGACCCAAGGAAAAGAAAAGGAGCACTGATCCCAGTCCCCCAGGGGAGAGACATTTAGCTCCCAGAAAGGATAAAAATGAAAAGGAACGGACCATGCAAGGACTTGGACAGACCCTTGGTCTGTGCTTTCTATCCCCAGCTCAAGACACCTGCTCTGTTTACCTTCACCTTCAGGGAGAGTTAAACAATATCAAAGACGCTGCGTTGCATTGCATTTTATAGTTTGCCAGGTCTCTGATCCTCACTCTGGCACCCTGGGGAGGCAGGGCAGGTGTTATTATCCACACTGTCTTAGTCTCCTGTTACTGAAAACAAATGAACAGAAGTTCAGTGGTTTATAACAACCTACAATAATTTTATTATCTTACAGTTCTGGATGTCAGAAGCCCAAAATGGGGCTCGCTGGGCTGAAATCAAGGTGCCTGAGAGGCTGTATTATTTTTCTGAAGGCCCTGAGAGATAATCTCTTTTCTTGTTTTTTCTGCTTCTCGAGGTGGCCCTTGTTCCTTGGCTCCTGGTCCATTTCCATTTTCAAAACCAGCAGCGGCCTGTCCAGTCTCCCTCATATCACGTCCCTCTGACTCTGCTTCTTTCCTCTACCATAGTTCTAAGGACTCTTGTAATGCAAGTAGCCTGCCTGGATTATCCATAGTAGTCTCCTTGTTTTTTTGTTTTTGTTTTTTTAAGAAGTTATTCATTTATTTTTAGAGACAGGGGAAGGGATGAAGAGAAGGAGAGAAATATTAATATGCAAGAGACACATTGATTGGTTGCCTCTCAGAGGCACCGTGACTGGGGACTGAACCCACAATCCAGTCATGTGCTCTGACTGGGGATTGAACCGACGACCTGTTGGTTTGTGGGACAACATCCAACCTACTGAGCCACACCAGTCAGGGAAAGTCTCCTTATTTTAATGTCAGCTGATGAACAACCTTAATACCATCTAGACCTTTCATCGCCCCTTGCCATGTAATCTAACATAGTCCCAGATTCGGGGGATTAGGGAATCTCTGGGAGGCCATTATTCCGCTGACCACACCCCATTCCACAGGCAAAGAGCTGCCAGAGCCAGAACTGAGCGACTTGCTAGAGGTCACAGCTGGTTACTGAGTGTTAAAACTGAGGCTCAAACTCAGCATTTCACCTCCCAAATTGAGTGCTTTAGTCTTCCTGCTGTGCTCTGTGTTGGTAACGTAGTGAAGGAGAGAGAGGACACAGCAAGCAAATGGCAGGGTGAGTGCAAACAAAGGCAAGAAAAATCAAACAGAAAGCAGGAGGAGAACCTAGGAGGCTTTCACCACATAGGTCTTTTGTCCCCGGTGCTCTCTTGTCCTGCCCTAGCCACCATCCTCTCCCCCTGGTTTTCATCCCTTCAGTAGTAAATCTGACCTTATAATCCCCAAAGAAAAGGCCTTATGTGTGTGTATTTTTTCCTGTTGGGTTTTTAGGATGTTCTGGTTGCATGGTGTTGCTTTCTGTCTTTCCCAATGTGAAGCAGAGAGGAGGGAGGGGACAGAGAGGTGGCAATTTTACCAGGCAGGTGCTCTCTATAATGATCCATCATCCAGTGCCAGGCAGTCCCCATTCAGGCAGGGAAGAAAAAGCCACAATAATAGTTATAAATGAAGAAGAGGGCCTTCTACTAACAGCACAATTAGGGGTCCCGGCCGCCTCAGTCCTGGAGGGTGGGAAGAAGCAGGAGAGGAGAGACCGAAGGGGGGAGACACGGACGTACCCACAGGTGGCAGTTTTCTACTTTGCCCCAGTGACTGCTCTGAGTGTGTGTGGCTTTTTCCTCCTCATTGTTCAAAGGAAGAAAACAACACCCCACACACCCTCACACACTTGTTGTTGTTAAGGATAGAGCAGCACATTTGTCAAAAGGTACAACTGCCACTTCAGATCCTGAAGCTCCGCAAAAGGATCCACCCCTACGGTGATTTAGATTAATCGCTTCTCATTAAGAGCCAATAAACAAAGTGCATTCAGAGAGCTCCCCTCAGCCTGGCTGGATGTTGCCTCGTGTAATTGCCCAGAGGGAAAGTAGAGTGTACCACTTGTCAAATGTAATTTATAGGTTTTTAAGATCTAATCATTGCCTATAATATTAGATTAAATGACCATCTATATTAAAAAGGAAATTACATTTCACCTTGCTTTCTTCGCTTTTCCCCCCTTTTCTAGCTAGGGTGTTCAAAAAGCTCTCTCTAATCCCACAGCAAAGGGCCAGAACACGCTCTGGAAGCGTATTTGAGAAGGACCAGCCCACAGACTTCCCTGCACCCAGTAGTCTGAACAGAGAAGCAGGTCAAGGGAGAAGCGGGAATATTCTCTTAGCTAAGCCAACTCCATCCAGGAACCTCACAGAGTCCAGACCCTTTACTTCAACCATTTGACTCCCTGCCACACTCACCACAGCTCCAGAGGATTTATTCTAGGGTTTGTGGTGGAAAAGAGAGCATCTTCCGAACTCTCATCCCCTTTAGATTGGCATCAGACAGACCGTGCCTTCTCATTTAGTCTCAGTCCCGCGGTCGGGCACCCTCGCCTTCACTCACTGAGGCTCTGTGTGCCAGATTCCAGGATGGACATGGGGAGCACAACGATGGTAAGATGAGATTCAAATCCCATCTCCATTTACTAGCTCGTCTCTTAGCTCCTTGCCTTCCAAGCTTCAGTTTTCTCAACTTTAAAATCCAAAAAGGAATTGCACCCTCCCCCACCAGCATGGTGGGCTTGGAGGACAAAGAGTAGATGTTGGAACCCTCCTGACCCGTCTGACCATCTTGACCTCCTCAGCAAACATCAGGGCCTTTCTTTCTCTCCCGCTCTCTGTGGGCTCTGAGAACAACAATTCTCAGCAGAGATGAGGGCACATGCTGAGAATCAGTTTGTGGAAGGAGAGGAATCACTCGGGCTGAGGTGTGTGCAGTACATATAAAAACGTAAAGGTGGGTAACTACTGTGGTACAAGGACAAGTCCAACCCTCAGAGCACAAGAGAGAGCTGCTGGACAGTTACCCATCACTGTGCCCTGTTTGAGAGATACCATGTCAGAATACAGAGACCACCTTCTCGGCCGGGAGGTCGCGGTCCTTCACTCACAGGCTGCAGTAGAGCTATCCAACCCTGAGTCCCCCAACCGCCTGTGCTCTTGAAAAGAATCACCCAACTCGCTGTTTCCCAAACATCCTACTTCCCTCCTTGAAGCTACTGCTGAGACCATTCCTCTTCTGGACACTCTCCTTCTCACTCTGTATGTCTGACCCTCACTGTCCTTTAAGGCCAGACCCAAAGTCCTCTGAGAAAGCTCCATGGATTCCTCACCACTCTGCACTGCTTTGTAGAGCTCACAACTGCCTGATTAGATTACAGTAAAACTGTCAGCTCCCTGATGGCAGAGGTTTTCCCCCATATTTTATCCCCTCCCTGCGGAGCCCAATTTAGTATCTTTCAGTGGGAGCTGACGAGACCCATTGCTCTGCCCACACTGCCTGCCTCCACAAGACCAGCCTGCAGGAGAGCCCCTGCCATCCCTGCAAGAACCCTGGATGCGGGAAAGGAGTCATGGCAGGGCCTCGAGATGGCTCATGAGGGTTCTGGTCACAGGGACACTAGTCACATCTGCTCTCAGTACATTTGTGGGACAAAGCAAGTCAGATGGTCAAGCCTGCTCCTGTCAAGGTGAGGTGCATAATATTTCCAGGGGGAAGAACCCCAGTGGCCAGATGGAAGCAAGGAATATTTTTTGTAAATAATATACCTGAATTCCACTCCTAGGTACACATTCAAACGAATCAAAAACAGATAAATACACTTACATTCATGTTCACAGCAACCCTGTTCACAAAATGTGGCCCAAGCAGGTCGATACAGCCCACTGTTTATCAAGGGATGAATAGATAAACAAACTTCAGTGCATATGCATGGAACATTATACAGCCCTAGAAAAAAATGGAGTATGCATATGTGCTCCAACATGGATGGACCTCAAAAACATGCTAAGTGAAATAAGCCATTCACAAAAGGTCACATATTATAATATTCCTGTGCAAGAAATACTCAGAAGACGTAAATCCATTGAGACAGAATGCAAATTGGTGGTTTCCAGTGGCTGGGGGTAGGGAGGAATGTGAAGTGACTCCTTAGTGGTTATGGGGCTCCTTTTGGGGGTGATGAAAATGTCTTGGAACTAGGCAGAAGTGGTGGTTGTGCACATTGTGAACACATTAAATGCCGCCGAATTGTTCACTTTCAAGTGGCTAAGTTTATGTGAGGCGAAGTATATCTCAATAAAACATGAATAAAATAAGAGAACTGCGGCCACACCCACTGGCTCCAGCCTCTCTCTTGCTTGCCAAGCAGAATTAAGATGAAGATATTAAACTACAGATACTACTAAGTACAAAACTAATTCCTTCCTAGCTTGGAAAGTGACTAATCTCCTCATAAACCCTCTGCTCAATGGAAAATAATAATAATACAGTTGATCTGAATAAACATTTACCGCCGATCCCCACCATAAAGGTAGTCTGAACAGCTGCGCTAACCTCCCAGCCAACTGCTGGTTGGTGAGTCTCTTACAGATCTGCTTTCTCCCTGTGATGCCCAGCTCCAGCTTGGGCTACAGCCCATAAAGAATCCACATGTCCTGCTGACGTAAGTGACAGTTCCAGGTGGACTATCCTTCTCAGGAACAAATCCTCTCCTAATTGCCTCAAACCTCCTCTTCTATTTCTTAAAAAGTAACACTGCCAACAGGTTTAATTAACAAGCAGAGGTCCCCTCATGCCTAAATGCCATGTTTGAACGCTCTCATTTTAAAGGATAGTGTGCAGGTGCTTGCTTTATATAGCCTATGAAGCATGGGCTATAAAAGCATCTCACCCATGTGACTCCTTAATACCATGGCAGTCCGTTCAGTTCAATCCCATAAAATCCCAGCAATGTTTAAGTGTTAAAGGTAATTTTCACTTTGCTATTTATTATTGGGTAATGAATAATGGACAGAGAGCCTTCAAAACTCCAGGCAATGCAGTGAGCCTGTCTCTGCTAAGCTTTTACTAATAGGACCACCAGGCTTCCAAGACACCCCACAAACTCCCAGTGTGCCTTTTGAGGTTCCCTTCTGGCAACATGAGTTTTCTTAACAGTTTATTTTTTTTCTTCTTAGAGACCAAATCCCACATTAGTCCAAGAAAAATTAGTTAGTTAAATATTTGGATCTGCCTTCGCCATCAGACTGGGCATTTTTAGGACAAACTTGCCCTTCCCATATCTCCGAGAGTTGCCCAAGATCCTCCGTCTCTCCTTGCTATAGCCATCCTTGTAGAACCCAATACAGAGAGCTATCAGAACACAATGGGAACTTGCTCTGTGTCTGTCTTCCCAACTCTGGGTCCTCGTGGGTCCTATGTCCTGGGACCATTATACCAATGGATGCTTAGCACCATTTATTGCTCTGTACATTTGTGTCAGCAGACTATGACATCTCTGAGAACAGTGACTGTGTCTGATTTAGCTTTCTTATCCACAGCATCCAGCACAATATCTGGTACACTGCAGATGTTAATAGATATGTCTGAGTGAAATAATAGTCAACTAACTCTGAGGAAATGATTACAGAGCAAGATCTTTTATTGCAACTATCTTAATATATAGTTGAGGGCATGTCAGAGACTCAGCCGTCTTCTTAAAAATCCCAGTTATTAATGATTTAATTGTTAATCAATAGTGGCACCTCGAAAAAACCATCGGAATCATCCGAAGTGCTTTTAAACACTGCATCTTCCTGGGTCCTACCTCAGACACCCTGGTTGGAATTTCTGACCCAGGGTGCAGAGCCCTGAATGTGCCTTTTAACGGCCACCAAAATTATCCTGGTGTCCACACAAGTGTTGGCGACAGGAAAACCATTCTTCTCCAGTTCCATGTGGAAAGGAAGTACATTGCTGCTGCCTCACAGCCTCTCGTCAAGGAGGTGCACGAGGGTTGGGAGGACTCCTGGAAATAAAATGGAGTGTGAAATGCAGATGCGGCCTTTGTCACCGGGGTCAGCTTCCTTGGACTCAATGGGAAATCAGGGACGGCAGGGGAGAACGATATGGCACTGGGGACAGAACTAATTACAACAAGAGAATCAGGACACCATGTGTTACTAACTACCCTTCTCTGTATAACCTAGATTCCCTGCTACTCTGTCAGAAGCGGGGGAGTCCCAAACACCCCTTGTGTAACTTCACTAACCACATACCAAGTCCCCTGAAGGGGTGTGGCTTGCCTCCTAAAAAACAAACAAAGAAAAAAAACTATATTTTAGCTTTCTAAACACCACCTATTTATTCATAACATGGTTGGAAAGTAATTAGCATCACCGGTGCAGCAATGAGCTGCTGCTTTCAGAGTCTACATTTAGTTTTTAGAATAGAAATGAGCTGGAATTAGCCATTCTCTTCCCACATTAATAGGCAAGAGTTGCCATCCCTGCTAATTCACAGCATGTTAACACAACTCTAGCTGCTCTCTGGTGGGGCTGCCCAGCTTACCATGACATCAAAGGAAAGCAAATACAGGTGTCTGATGTCAGTGCGTGCATGCATTTAGGCTAGAGATGCCAGCATGTAGGAGGAAAACCTGAATCTGATCAGAAAAGAGTAAGCATAGCTCTCAATGTAGACACAAGGTGGACAACAGAAGGATCTTCAGTGTTTGTTCCTACCCCGTGGGTGAATGCAGATCCCAAGGGCCCTGAACATCTAGATTAGAAAGGCCCAATTTATGGAAAAGGGGAGAAAAGATACAGTTTAATATATTTTACACTTGAAGAGTATCACCAAAGATTGTATTAAAATACAGATTCTTATTCAGTAGGTGTGGTGTGATGAAGAAAGTTGGTTTTCTTCAAAAAAAAAAATAATAATAGCATTCAACTTAAGATGCTCCTGCTATAACACTGCTTTGCTGAAATCACTGCTGCTTAGGACCAAGCCTTTTAGTTACAAGGCCGCTGAGAGAAGAGCTCTTCATGTAAGTTTATGGGTTTCCACTTTAGGAAAATTAAGAATCCCCAGAAAGCTTGGTAGAACATTCCAAATCCAGGCTGCATGCTCTTCAGATGCTGATTCTGGATGCCTGAGGTGAAAACATAAACTTCCCCACTTTTTTTTAACCAAGAGAGGATTTTCTCCATCTGAGCCAGAGGAAGATGGCACTCCCGCCAAGCCACTTGGACTAGCTCTTCTATTCAAGTGGAAATTTCTAGCAAGTTTTCTCCAAAACCAAGTTATACAACATTTTTTGTAACTAAACCAGATCTATAAAAATATCCTTAAAATCATAATTACAATCATAATAGCTAATATTCCTTGCTCTTGCTATGTGCCAGGCTGTAGGCTAAGATTCTTTTTCTTACATGCAGTTCTTCACTTAACCCTCACCAAGATTGCAGGAGTTAGGACATTTTATTAACCAGTTTTCAAACATAACCCAAGATCAGACCACTAGTAGGTCATGTTGCAGGAACTAAAATCTGATGTTTCTAATCTCAAAATTCACTATTGTATACAGTCCTAAAATTAGCCCCCTTTTTGGTCAAAAAAGGCAAGAGGTAATATCTCTTTGGTTTGGGATGTAATCATCATACATGGCTTCATTTCAGAGGGTAACATTTTAAAAAGGACCTTGAATGGGGTAGAAAGTGAATAGGCAAATGAGGCAGAAGGGAACAGAGGTGGAAAGGGAGGAAAATTCAGAGAAGTCCTGCTTTTTCATCTCTGCTTGCTACTACATTTTATTTTTTGTTCAACCTCCACTTTATCTCTTATTGTCTTTGTTCCTACGTCTGCATCTCACAGTGATGCTTCTGTGACTTGCTGACACCCGTACAGGTGGGCTGACATACTACACACAAACTGAACTTGTGCAAATCGGATCTTATTCCTCCACTGACTCATTACCGTTTGACTTCAAATTGATATTCAACGTGCAATTTAAAGTTTCTCTCCCCTCAATTCCCCGCCAAGTAGCTAATGATCTGCAAATGAACAGTGAAATATGCCAAGGAACTGACCAATAAATTCACTATTTTCCCCACCCCTTCCTCCTCCATACACACAGGAACTCAAAGCCTACGTGTCTTACAATGCAAAAATGTATTCTTCAAGGGAACGTGAATTGGAGCATGCACTTGGTTCGAGTTAAAAAGCCACAATGAACAAACATCCAAAAGCTAGACTAAGCCAGACTTTGGCGCTAAGAGTCTCCTTATTATATATCTATGTGTAAGGAAAACAAAATATATTTATGAAATGCTGCAAGGGGTTCCAAGAGACAGCATCACATTTCCTAAGAAATACAAGTCATATTTAACTTCTCTTAATATTCCATATTTTACACTCCTAAGAGAATGTCTTCTATTAGTGTTTCCACTCTCTGACCAGAAAAAAATAATTCAGTTCATCTATCATTCTCTTGAACTTCCAATTCAAACTAAAACCTGACTTCCTGGGTTTGAACTACTTTCAAAACTATTTTGCTTTCCCTATGGCAAATAAGCAAAAAAAAAAAAAGCTCTTTCAACCACCTATGTCTCTCCCCCACTGATGCCCAAGCCCAAACATTGCATCTGTGGAAAACACAACAATTTAAAGATGAAGAGAACACAGCAATTTTAAATATAGCCAACTCTCAATTTTTTGCCTCTGAGTGGGGTGAGGATTATGTGCTAAAGGGGCCTATTGATTTTTTAAACATGGAATAAAAACATAAACTCGGCTTCTCCTGTCAGAACCTGGTTATTCACACTATGGAGAAGACCTAGAGGGGTTGCAGCCCTAAGTGGTCACCAGTCAAAGCACTTTTTCCCTTTCTGTTCTGGATGGCGGTCTTTTCTACTTAGTTATAATATATTATAATAATATTTATAATAATAATATTATTATAATAATATTATATTATAACTATTATATAATAACTTAGTTTGAATTAGCTTGTATTACTATTAGCATGAATTCACATTCTTGGACAAAGTAATATTTAGTGGGTGGCTGGGACAAAGGAGGGTGTTAACAAATGCAACTGGGAGAATAGTGGCCTCTAATTAAACACTTCCCACGGAGACTCCACTGTGAATAACTAGAGCTGACACAATGGAGGGCATGATGGGTTTGGGGTCATTGGCCCCACTAGATAATGCCTAAGAAGAGGCAAACCGGATCACTCACTTTCTGTGTGCTCTTCCTCTTGGAGAGGTTTCTTTCATTCAGGACTCTTCCTTTGGACCCACAAAGCATAGAAAGGTCAAAAAAAAAGGAAGACGCTCACAGACATCAAACTGGAAAGTCAACACGAGAGCAGGACTGTATCTCTTCAGCTACCGTGTCCCCAGGGCCTGTACCCATGAAGATACCAGATAAATCCATCCATATGCAAACTCACTTCCCAGCTGGACCACCTCTCTCACCAGCATAACTTCTTCATGCCATTCCACTCACCTCCACATTGCCAGTCCTTGCTCATCTCTCTAGACTCACCTCTACTACCCACCCAGCCTTTATAGCTTTCGTGCCTAACTGGGTGTCTATGTGATGCCTGAGGCTGGCTTCCCAGCTCCTTGATATTGATTTCTCCATCTTGCATGATGCTACCCCATCAGAATGTATTGGTAATGACCCACTGATTTGGTAAAGCCCTTATTTCTGTGCTTTTCATGCTGCTTTTGCAACCTCTCCCAGTTATAGCAGTACCCTGTAGATGGACTTAAATGGCTGAGGTAGGGCATAGCTACCACCCCCTTGGAGGTAAGCAGGACCCAGGGGCACTCAAGACAGGGCCAAGAAAGAATCAGTATCCTGAATGCATCAGAGAGATAGTGAACAAAGTACAGCTGGGAAGAGCCTGACGGTTGTGCATGTGCCATTTGCTCCTCATGGCCAAGCACGTTCTTAATCCCCCTGCCCCCCCCCATAAGGAGTCCTTGAAACATTCTTGCTCATTTTCACAATGACAAAAATAATAATAATAAAACCAACTCTAGTGTCCAGACAAAATTAGTTTTGTTTTTTGAATACCTATGCTCAAGGTCTTTCAAAACCAGTGCTGGGGCAGGAAGTGGGCCCTGGTAAGCACTGCCTGTCTCTGACTCAATAAGGAAGAGGTATTTCTGCAGCAGAGGGGAGTCTCACCAACCACGCAGACAGCTTCCCGGTGCTGGGAGCCCCTTTGTGCTTCTGAACTCACTGGACCTCCCTCAAGAATAAGGCTCTTCTCTCTCAATCCTGGCATTTCCTGCACTGTCTCAGCTGGAGTATGTGATTCTCAATGGCATCGGCCCCTCTTTCTAGTCCCCACAGAGAAGAATGTTTCTCCAATCTGCATAAAATACAGCAGGTATGGCTCTTACTGCCATTCTCTGCCATAGAATCTTCTTTGGTCAAAACACACTTCTCTCCAACTGAGTCCTTCCTGGACCACCCACATTTTCCCTCCTGGAAGGAGAAAAAGAGTGGCTTTTCATCTGTGAGCAAAAGACAAAGTGACAGTGCAGTGAAGATGGGACAGCAGATCAGACCAGATATCAGTGCTAATGTTACAGGCCACATGGCTGCTTTTCCTGGAACACAAGTTGCCATCTCTTCTCTAGGCAAACAGCCCAGCCCACCCCTCCCAGAGGTAAGCTTGGCTTCCTGTTCCCTGCTGTCCCCGTTCCTGCCAATGTGCCTTCCCATGTCCTCACACCTAAGGGACAGGCTGGAAGCTCAGAGGGAGTGAGAGCTCGTGTTTCCCTGGGACTCAGAAATCCTACCAAGGAGCCATAAAACTCTTAGCTCCAAATAAAGAGAAGCATGCTCTGATGCCTTTTTTCCCTCGAGCCACATGCAATTGGTTCTCATGCAGAACGAGAGGAGAAAGGAAAATGTCTCAGTTAACTGGTACTCACAGGGAGGAGGTGAAAAGTGCAGAGCTAAGTGATCCTGGGACATAGGAACATTCTGGGCCAGGGAAATGGAGCTTCTGGTTTTTTTAGTAGTTTATTTTTTATTGTATTTTTTTCTATTACCATTTATCCCCCTATCCCCTCTCCTACTTCCATCCACTCCCCTACTCACTGCAATCACCACACTGTTGTCTGTGTCCACGAGTCCTTTTTCTTTTTTGCTTGGTACCCTTACCCCCAATCTGTCCCCCACCCTCACCAGAGCTTCTGGTTTCTTTTGAAACCATGGGATCAGCAAAGCTCCCAACCTGCATGCAACTTCATGTCAAAGCAGCAGTTGGGTCCTAGCCTTTACAAGGAGTGTGAGGGTCCTGCTTCCACATCACAGCCCCTGCAATGGGGTCTGACTACACAAAGCACTTATCAAACAATTTTAGTTTCTGCTGATAAAGTAGAAACAGGTTAGCTCCACTATAACTCACAAAAGAGAGAGACAACATGAGCCAGGAGGGAGCAATGGGGCTGGAACTCCCTGAGCCACTGGGAAGACTGGAGAGGAGGGTGAAGAGGAGACCCTGAAGGAAAAGGCGAGAGACAGGGCACTGAGAGAAGAAGGAGTGAGACTGAAAGTCCTGTCTGCACTCCTGACTCTTTATTCCAGGCCCCCTATGGGCATCCTCAACAACCCCACACTCCCTCCTTAGCTGGTAATAGTTGCCCCCACCACCAAGCCTGTCACACTCTCTGGGCCAGTCACTGTGGATTATCTCATTTGATACTCAACAACACCCTAGAGGGCATTAACCTTATTCCCATTTTACAGACAAGGAACACTGAAGTTTTCAGAACCCACCACTCACTCCAAATAAGTAGTAGAGCACAAGTCTGCCCAAAGCCAACGTGGAGACTCAGCAAAGCCATGACAAATGGTCACGAGACAGCAACCACTTGGGTCAAAGCCCATTCATTCCTACAGCACCCTGGAGCATTGGCTATGCCACCCCGACTTCCCCACCATGACTGATGACATACTTACTTACTGGTCTAAGGACAAAGCACAACATGAAGCCAACACACTTTTTGTTGGGGGGGGTCTGTGTACTGTGTGATTGGTTTTGTGAAAAATGTGTGTGTTGCTGAACAGAGCACCTTTTCAATAAAGGTGCCTCCTAATGTTATAAAGTGATTTAAAGTAAAGTAATGTAAACACTGTATTGGAGCCAACATGCATAACTGACAAATCACAAGGGCACAGCAGCCTGACGAACTTTCACAGGTCAGTGTGCCTGTGAATTCCTTTCCAACATCAAGAACAGCAGCAGCACCTCAGAAACACACCTGGTGTCCCCTCTCTGCCCAAAGTAACCCCAATTCTTTCTTTTATTAACACTGATGAATTTGGACTATTTGTAGATGTTATATCATCAGAGCCATACACCGTGCTTTTTTTTTTTTGTCTTGCTTGTATGGTGCCACGTTCTATAAGATTAATTCATTTTGTTGCTGGCTTATGGCAGTCACTCGCTCTTTCTCTTCTTCATTGTATGGCATTCCACTGTATAAATAATCCGCAACTTATCTGTCCATTTTACTGTTAATGGACATTTGGGCTGGTTCCAGATCGTGGCTTTTATTGCTGTAAACATCCTTCTGCAGGTCACCCGTGCACACATGCATGCGTTTCTGTCTGATACATACCTGAGAGTGGGGTCGATGGGTCACAGGCTGCGGGCGTGTTCAGCTTCAGTCGCTGCTGCATTTTTCAAAGTGGGCGTGACAGTTTACATCCCTCTCAGCCAAGCGTGAAAGTTCTAGTTGCTTTGCATCCTTGCCAGCACTAGTATCGTCTATCTTCTGTGTTTTAGCTAAGACGAAGGTTATATAAAGGGATCTCAGAACGGCTTTCTTTTGCATTTCCTGGTGACTGGGGAGCAAGTTCTCATGTGTCTGGGACATTTAGAGATCTTCTTTGGTGGGACACATTTCAGCCTTTTCCCCCTTTCTCCACTGAGTCATCGTCTTCCTCTTAAAGATCTGTAGGAATTCTTTACATATTCTGCTTATAAGTCCTGTGTCAGATACATGTATTACAAGTATCGTCCCTTATTAAGTGGCTTGTCTTTTCACCCTCTTATAAGGCTTTTGTTGAACAGAAGCATTATTTACTATATAAGCATATAAAAAGAACTCATTTCCTTAAAGTTCAATTTATCAGTGTTTCCTTTCTGGTCCAAAGACTTATGGCCTGTGTGAGAAATCTCTGCCTATCCAGAAGCCATAAAGGTCATCTCGTAGGTTTTTGCTGAGACGCTTTGTGGTTTTAACATTTACATTAATATCTATATTCCACCCAGAATGGTTTTTGTGCAGAGAGTGAGACAGGAGTCGAGAATCTTTTTTTAATTGGATAATCAATAAACCAAGTTATAGTGACTAAAAATATAAATGTTTTATCATTGCATTTCAATGTCACTTTTCAGACACCTTAAGATATGTATTTATTTATGTATTTATTTATTTATTTGGTTCTCTTCTGTTCCACTAGTCTAATACGATACTGTTTTAATTGCTGCACTTTTAAATGTCTTAATGTGATAGTATAATTTTTCCAACTTGCTTTTTCAAGATCGTCTTATATATTTTTGATACTTCACATTTTTTTCTATAAATTTTAGAATTAGCTTGTCAAATTCCATAGAAAACATCCACTGGGATTTTTGTGGGGATTGTTTTGAATTAATAGATGAGTTTCAGAGAGAATTAACATATTTACATCACCAATTCATTCTAGACATAAATATGGTTTTCTCTCCAATTTATTTAGGCCTTCTTTAATTTTTCTCAGCCATGTTTTGTAGTCTTTTGTATTGAGGCCTTGCGCATCACTTATTATTCAATTGATCACATTATTATATTACCTACATATTTAACACATATTTATTGATGCTATTATAAATAGAACCATTGTATGTTTTATTTTCTATTTGCTTGTTACCATCATATAGAAATATATTTTTATATGCTGATATTATATTCAGTAACCTTGCCATATTCACTCAAAAATTCTAGTGGTTTATTTACAGACTCCTGAATTTTCCACATGGAAAATTATTTTAGGCCCTGGCTGGTGTAACTCAGTGGATTGAGCATGGGCCTGCAAACCAAAGGTCGCTGGTTCAATTCCCAGTCAGGGCACATGTCTAGGGTATATAGGCCAGGTCTCCAGTGGAGGGTGCACCAGAGGCAACCACACGTTGATGTTTCTCTCCCTCTCTTTCTCCTTCCCTTCCTCTGTCTAAAAATAAATAAATACAATCTTTTAAAAAATATGTTATTATTTCTTTCTCTCCAATCTTTATATATATTTTTTTCTTTCTTGCCTTTTACACTGCCTAGAACCTTCATTATAATGTTGAATAAAAGAGGTGATAGTAAGCATCTTTATCCAATTCTCCATCTTAGGAGAGGACATTCAAAATTTCACCATTAAGTGTGATGTTTTCTGTAGTTTTTTAAAAATATAGATTTTATCAAACTAAGGAAGTTCCCTTTTTATCTACTTGGGTATGAGTTATTATCAGGAATGGGTGGTGAGTGTTAGCAAATATTTGTTTTGCATCAGTTGAGATTATCATATGATATTCTCCTTTATTATGTAATTGGGTGAATTAAATTTTATTTTTAATGTTAAAATAATCTTACATCCCTCAAATAAACCCAACTTGGTTGTGCTACATTATCCTGTTTATATTTTGCAGGTTTGAACTACTATTGTTCTGTTAAGAATTTTTGCACCTATGTTAAGGAGAGAAATTAATCTGTAATTTTTATTTCTTTTAATGTCATTCTCAGATCCTGGTGTCATGATGCTGCCCTCATAATGAGTTGGAAAGACTTTCCTCTTTTTCTAGTCTCTGGAGAGTTTCTCTAAGATATATTATATTTTCCCTACCATTTGGAAGAATTCACTGATGAGGCCATCTGGGCCAGGTGACTTCTTGGTGCAAAAACTTTGAATCAGAGATCCAGTGTCTTCAATAAATGCTGGACTTTAAAACTTTCCTGTAGTCCAACATATTTCAAAGTTACTCTAGATAACCACAGTGTTTGACCCCTAGGAGTCCTTGGAAACGCAGCAGCATGTCCCCCCGGCCAAGCTCCATCCACGAGTCTCCTTCCACAGCCCCGATCTTTCAGTCAGATCTCCCTCACCCTCTTCCAATCCCTCCACTGGCCTCTCCAATGAATACAAGTGTTTTCATCGTTAGAAAAGAAAAGACAATCCCTGCCCTTGTAGCAGGGTGATTTATTGAGAATTTAACACAGCGGGATAACCTATTAAGACATAAAATTGTACCTTCTTTCTCAATGCTCCAGACTCATCAGCCTGAAACAAAAGCCAAGTCCCAATTCCCCGTATGAACCTTTCCAGACAGGCAGCCAGGTCTTTGTTTCCAAGGACTGGACTCTCTTTTGGCCCAGTGGGGACTTCACAACTATTTTGTTACTTTGTAACAGAGCCAGAGCAAGAAGACAAAGAGGCTTATATTTGGAAGCCGAGGCTAAAATCATCTTTGCTTTCTTCTCCAAGGTCTAGACAGGCCCAGGGATTTGAGCAGGAGTATGTAAGTTTGGTGCTTCTGGTTGAAAAGAACACAGTCCAACGCCTTAAAATTTCATGCCGTAGCAGTAAGAAGGCTTGTAGCTCTCTGTGTCTGGTAAGCAGCGCTGGAGAGGAGACATTGACATGGGAGTGACTGGAACAGAGTTGGTGACCTGGAAAGCCTAGAGAAGGTGTGCACAGCACAGCTCATCACAGAGGGAGTAAGGACAGCTTCAGAGTGAGCCATCTCCAAGTAAGCCAGACAGACACTTGCCAACGCCCAGGTATGGTGAAATCAATCACCAAAGGAGCTCAGAGACGTTCCCATTCTTCCCTGGGTTGTGGAAAATACAGCATTTTTATGTGATCCAAGGTGGAGAGGGCCAGAAATAATAAGTGATATGAAGTAGAAGTCTAGTGATTAAGGCTCAACCTCTCATTTTCTTTTTTTTTTAATCTTTCAATAAGAAAAAGTAACATTTTATAAAAGTGTGGCTTATCTTTTACCCCCTGAGTGTTGTGGAGCAAGAGAAATCCATGCCCAAATCTCTTTGAACTTTTTGGAACAGGTCAGTGTGAAAATCCGCCAGGAAATGAGTTTTTTGAGAAGGTTTTTGTTTGTGAGCATTCACTTCACAGATCCTCAGAGCCTTCACACTTTGGCCTGCTTTGGCCTCCTTCCACCAACGGTACTTCCACCCAGAGGACAGAAAGTGTCCCCTAAACCTCCAGGGTGCAGGAGCATCAAGCCCAATGAGGACACTTTTAAGGATTTCGGACAGAGCAGCTGCAGAAACATAATATGGAGTTTATGACTCCACCTGCTTTGATTGGACACTTTCTGGGACATTCTCACTTAGTAATTGCTTATTGAATTCACCTTAGTTGATATGACGGTCAACCCAGGTGCCAAGCACTGTCTGTGTTCAGTACCAGTAAGCCCAGAGAGATAATGTGTGGTTCTGGCCCTAGGGCATTCGGTGTTTAGCAGGGGAGACCGAGACATAAATGGCTCAGCTACAGGGAGATGCATGCTAGGACAGGAGATAAACAGAATGCTGTAAAAGTACCAAGGAGGAAGCAATCCATTCCACCACAAACGCTCCCCCAGCCCCTCCTCCCAGCAGAAGGTACAAGGCTCTGAATTCTGGCAGAGGAAGACTATAAGCTATTACAGCTGGAAGCCATTAGTCCTGTTGCAATGACAGGAGAGGCCAGCAGAATGCTGAATACAGAAGGTAAGTCCAGGAGGAACAGCCAAGCTCAGGTGCCATCTGGACCAGGAAAGCAGATCTGGGAAGCTGGGACAGAGGCTGAAGCAAAAGCCCTTCGTTCGTTAGCCACACACAGGCTTTGCCCAGGGAAACTCTGAGACCCATCGACAGGTGGCTGGGATCCAGCAACGCAGGAACTGCCTCCAACACCTGCACCACGGCTTCCCTCCAAGGCAGCAACAAGAATGCTGTGCTCTCTGAAAGCATGCGAGACTTTGCACCGGGCACGACAATGGGTACACGAATGGAAAAAGCTCTGTGCCCGCCCCAGAAGAGCTGATCCTATTTCGAGAGAGAGAAACATTAAAAGATAACACACAAAGTGGCAATGCCGGTCCATGTGGAAGAAACACTAAACGAGGTGATTAGTTAAGGTGCTTTGCAGGAGATTCCTTCTGCATAGGGCCCTGAAGGTGGCTAGGGTTTAAACAAGGACAGAGAGACCGGGAAGAAGCACTTCAAGAAGACACTGGTGAGCATAAGTACAGAGCTGCCGTGGGAGCCAAAGGGGGACATGGAGGGTCTGACTTCTACAAGGGCTGAAGAATACAAGTGAGATGAGGCAGGAGAAATGCCTGGTGCAGGTTATGGAGTAGATTTAAACCCATGCTTTGGAGTTTGGCATGAATCCTGAAGGCAAGAAGCGATCACTGGCCCATTTCGAGCAGGGTAGGGAACTGCATAAGAGCAAATTATCTCTTATAACACTTCCCCCACCAAAACACTCCTCCCTGACCAATAAAAGCCATTCAATTGGAAGATGCCAAAGCACAGCCCAACCTCAGGTTATAAATTCACCTGCCACCTACTGAGAGTCCTATCAGCCTGAGAAGGTTTGGGTCTCTGCACTATATTTATTTCCCAGTCAAAACTGCAAGGTACTCACCACAGTAGAGAAAGGTTGAATGAGCTCCTGATACACAGAGAGCCCTAGAAGTGCAGGAAACATAGGAAACTGCAGCAAAATCAAAGAGGAAGACTGGAGTCCAAACTCTGCCTGCCATTCATCCTTCCCCAGGTCACGCATCTACCACTTGGCTGGCTTCCATTCCCACTGGCATCCGAACGCTAACCACTCCTCACCGCTGTGCCTTGTAATTAAAGGTAAAAGTACACACAAGTGCTGCCAAAGAAGAGCAGCCAGACGCACGAGGACGCAGCATTTGGAAGGGCCCAGTGGTGTGGCGCGGTTCACATAGCAATGGGATGCTGCCACTACTTTGCTGAGTGACCTTCAACAGCCGCCTGGAGGTGAGCTAGCACTGACTCACACCTTCCTATTTAAGCAGCTAAGGGAAATGGGGCATCTGCCTGGACCTTGGGAAAGGATTATCCTTCCAAGACCCAAGCTTGACTTGGCTGATAGGGACTGGAGGAACACCTATCACAGGCACCATCCGACTTGACTCCAGGAGTCCACAATGCTTTATCTTGTGGCAAGTGCAGGTGATAGGCACTTTCAGCCAACCTGAGAGAGAACTTAAGCTGGCTTACAAAACATATTCATGTTAGTTATGGTCGCAGAAAGGCATTTCTTGAATTTTAAAGTAGACTCTTTTAATGGATTTAATATTCAGTTCCCTGACATTCAAATTAATACCCTCTTTTTCTGGAATATGACTAGTTTCTAAAGGAAAATTCAGATGCAACCGCAATGCATAAAACATTGACCCACTTGGCAAACTCCAACCCATCTTTTAAGACCTAGTCAAATGTGACCTCTGCTCTGTGTCCTCCTCTAACCACTGCTAGTAGGATCTATCACCCCCCTCTCCTGTGCTACCAAAGAACTCCATATGTATCTCTATTATAATTTGTTTCCTTGGACAGAGATCAAGTCTCATTGGTCTTGGTGGTCCCAGTGCCTGGCACCATGATGACCACAGAATATGTTTCCAATAAATGTTTGCTGAACTGATGGTGAGCTGGGTTTATTTGCACTTGATCCTATGTTCAATAACAGGAATTGAAAACAGACTTTATTGTTGAATTTATCTGTTTGCCAAGACTTAGGTGTGCTCTTAGGCATAAGCCTGTCTCCTAGGATATAGACCCATAAATCCACCTGCCCAAAAGCTGCCTTACCTGGAAGTCTCACAGTGTCAAACTCAACATGCCCAACCAAATGAATTGTTTTGCCCAAAACTTCCTCTTTCTCTGTCATCCATCCACATCTTATTAACATTTCTGACCTCCATTCATTTACCCAGGCACTCAACTGAAACCCTGAGAACCAGCCTAAAACTTTCTGTCATATTTCAACATCCAAGCAAGCACCAAGCTGGGCTGATTCCACCTCTCCAGCACTTCTCAGAGCCAACCTCTCCTCCCCATCCCTCTACCACTGGAGTGGTCCATGCCCTCGCCATCCCTTGCCTAGAGCATCACGTCAGACACTTCTTTGTTGCTTGCTTTATTCAAACATACAGTTCCATCACCTTTTTTCAACTTATGTAATAAATTGGCTTTTATATAAACAAACATAGTATTTCACCACTACATAGTATTCCATCAAGCTAATGTACTTAATTTACTAATGAATCTCTAAGAGTTGGGCATTCAGATGACTTCTAATCTTTTTTTTTTTTCCTTTTATAAGGCAACGTCACACTGGACTCTCTGTTGTCAGTCTTACCGTCCTCTACTCTTTTCCCCAAATGATCTTTCTAAGGCACAGATCTGATCCAATGGCTCCTTATTCTCTTAAGAAAAACCAAACAAATAAACAAAAAACCCACCTTCCTAGCCCAGGACAAGCGACTCTTACTCACATGGCCATCTATTATCACTCTTACCTCCTCTGCCAAATCCTTACATGTGCTTTGACCCCACCCCCACGAAGTTCTTGGGGCCCCCTGAACATACCTAACTCTCTCACATGGCTGTGCCATCACATGTGTCACTTCCTCTGCCCAGAATACACTCCTCAACCCACCACCACCATGAGTCCTCGGTATACCCCTACCGATGTGCTGACTCAGCTTAAATATTGACTTCACTCTGAGCCCCCTGGCCTTCCCAGGCTGAATCAGTGCCTTCCTCCTCTGTGACCCACCGTCCATCCTCCTGGGTATGCCTCTGTAAAAGCAAAGGCCCAGGACACAAAGACACACTGTAAAATAGTCAATGAATGAAGCTTTCTCCACTCCAACTAAACCAGTGGTTCTGGATGCTGGGAGCACATTAGGATCATCTAGAAAGTTTATAAATTACTAGTCCAGGGCCTCACCCTAGATCATTAAAACACTCCCTGCGTGAGGCCTGGGCATGGGTGGTTTTACAGCTCCTTCAGGCACCCTAAAGGGCAGCCAGAATTGAGAATCAATAAAATTGACTTTGAAAGCATTGATGCATGTTTTCTGGAACTCCAGTAGAGTGAGTGGGTCAGAGTATGGAAGCTGCAGTCTGTCAAACCTGAGTTTAAAACGTAACTCATCAACTTCTTACTGGGGCCAATTTCTCAACTTTCCTTGGCCTCAGTTTCCACAGCTGCCAAATGGCCATGGTAACAGCGCCTGACTCACAAGGGTCACAGGGCTCTTTTGAGGATAAAGACTTAGCCCTGACCCCAGCACACCATAAGCATGTTATGACTACTGTTTACTATTTATTCTTCCACAGTCCCTCCCACTCAGAGCCCAAATCAAGCCAACATGCACCACAGTCACTTGGGGAATTTTCAGGGGCCAGAATAATCACTCTGCTACTCAGTGTCCCCATCAGCTCCCTGCAACTCTGACAAGAAGGGCAGTAATTTGCCGGTCTGATCATTACTGGTAAAAGGAAGCCATGCGAAAAGCACCCCTTCCCAGGCTTGGCTGTTTTCAAAGATAATGTTAAGTCAATTTTGACTTCTTCTGACTCTGCAATCTTAAAGGCAACCACAGTCAGACCATCTAAATTGGCTATGATGTTGAAAGAAGGACGGGAACTGTGGGCAGAAAGCCTGCAGCTGAACATGAGGAGGCAGATCTGTCTTTGGCAGGAACTGGCAGAGGAATAAACCAGCAAACCTGTTTGGGTTGTAAGCCTTAGAATATTAGGGGATCAGTGAAATGAGCACTTTATCCACACATCCAGGAAATGTCTGGGAAAAAAATGTTTTTAATCCTCACACTCAAAAGACTCATTGAAAACACATGTGCCTGGGTTATGTGTTAAGCAACACCCAGAAACACAGACATATATGACAACGTGGTCCCTGCTGTCAGGTACAAGAAGAATTTGAAAAGTCACCCACTGTTTTTCAGTGGGTGATGAAGACCAGATGTTAGGTTGCAGAAATTATTTCTAAACCTGGCTATTGATCAGGAACGCCGGGGAGATATTTTTTGTCTAATACGTATCCCCAACCTTCTCCACATCTATAGAATCACAGTCTCCAGGGGTCAGTGAGGTCTGAAATGCAATATTCCTCAAGTTTCCTCAGGTTATCTGATGAAGTTAATCCATAGACCTACTCTAGAGTTTCAGGAATTGGGGGTGGAGGTTCTATCTGGGAAAGGAAAAAGGGGGGTAAAATACTGGGGAAATGTCATGGAGGAAGGAAGATTCAAGCTGAACTTTGAAAGAGGAGTAAGATTTTGGTAGGTGAAACGAGGGCATATCAGTGAGAGCCAAGACATAAATGCAGAAATGATGGAAAACAAGAAAAATGCTAATAATTACTTGATTTACATAGTTTGTCTCACTCAGTTCTCCGAAGACCACCCTGAGGCTGTGTGGCAGGCGTTGTTGGTTGCCTAGACAGCATCTCTCCATGCTTTTCCTTCTTCTTTCTTGACAGACCCATATTCTGCTGAGGTGCCCTCCTCTGTGTGGCCATGAGCTCGGAGGAGGCTGGGCCCCCCTCCAGATCTCCTGACCTGCCCCACCCCAGCAGGGGCATGCGCTTGGAACATAGTGCTGGCGGCTGTGCACTTCCAGAAACAGTTCCATCATTCTGAAAGCCTGGTGTCTCCTATTCTTCTAACGTTTTCATGTCTGGATGTGATCCTAGAAACTCTGCAACCATCTTGTTATCCATGATGAGGACGAAGACCAGCACTGTAGATGGCAAAGCCAAAAACAAACAAACTGGTCCTCTACAATGTCATGGAACCCGTGAGTTAACAATCCGGAACTACTCCACCTTTAGACTTCATCACACGACGTGACGAATCCCCTGTGCTTCCCCATGATGTGATGAAAGGCAGAGTGTTCTGTAACTTACAGAGCCATAGCATCCTAACTGAGATAGTCAGGTATTACAATGCCTATTTTATAGGTGGTGGCCTGAGGTTTACAGCATTTAAGCTTGTCCAAGATTCTAGGGCTGATGCTGCTGAGCAGGGCACAGAGAAGGCAGGGCAGTGGAGCTCAGAACTGCTTGCTGTACCCTGCACACATGCATTCTGCCGTGGACACCAGGGAGCTCTCGAAAGTTTCTGAGTAAGGACTGGCATGATCAAAGTTGTGATTCCTGAAAATAAATGATAAGTTCTGACTATACTTGAGTCCCCATCCCTCCAATCTGTGGTTTTGCTCTTCGAGGTTTCAGTGACCCAGAGTCAACGAGATTCAAAAATATGAAATGGAAAATTCTAGAAACAAACAATTCATACATTTTAAATTACATGCTCTTCTGGGTAACGTGATGAAATCTCACACCGTACCACCTGCTCTGCCCTGCCCGAGACATGAACAATCCCTTTGCCCAACATATACAAGTGTATACACTACCTGCCTGCCAGTCACTGTGTAGCCATCCTGGGCATCAAAGCAACTGCTGTGGCATCACAGAGCCTGTACTCCAGGAGCCTTTACTTTCCCTAGTGACGTCTCTTCCCCTCACTTCTCATCACGTAGGCACCTCTCATCTCATGTCATCACAAGAAGGCTGAGTACAGAACAGTAAGGTATTTTAGAGAGAAAGAGAGAGACTATATTCATAAAATTTGTACTACAGTATATTGTTACAATTCTATTTCATTAAGAGTTATTGTTGTTCATCTCTTGCTGTGCCTAATTTGCAAATTAAACTCTATTATAGGTATGGATATATACAGAAAAAAAGGTAGCATATATGGGGTTCAGTACTCTCCAAGGTTTCAGGCAACCACTAGGGGTCTTGGAACATACCCCCTGCAGATAACGGGGTACTACTGTATCATTTTTGAGAGGATGCTTGGGGTAAGGCCCATTTCCTCACCACTTTCTTTCCCTCACTTCAAGGGAACCAGGACCTACGATTTCAGAGTAAACTCAGCAAGCTTGAGTTCATATGCAAGGAACTGTGAGACTAAAGAGAAGCAATTTTATAGCTGCTGATGGAAAGACAGCAGTACAGAGTGCTCCAAACCATTGACACTTGGCATAGGGTCCAGCTGAGGCAAGACAGTTTCCCCAGACAGCCACATCAGGGAGCCACTCATGCTAGGGGGATAGTCTCAGAGAAATAACTTTTTACAACCTCGTGTCTGCGGGGCTGGTCTCCCCTGAGCTATCGAATGCCGATGCTTTGTGATGTGGGATCAAGGTGGGGCGGCTGAGAGCAGGGAGCCAGCAGCCTGTTACCCCTAGCCGCCTTTCCGGAGCTAACCCACAAGCGAAGATTCTGCTCTGACTTCAGCTCGCTCCTCTGGAAGGTCCACAGTGGAGTCAGGACATCTCCTGTGCATATATATGCTGTTGCTGCCTTCCCCAAGATGATTGAAGATTCGAGGTTCAGGCCAAAGACCACTTTGGATAATTGCATCCTATCTCTGCTGCTCTTCTTATGTGACTGTCCTTCTCATCTGGCCTGCCGAGCCGACTGCTTTAATCACTCAAGTGCCTCGCCTGCTACCTTCCCCCCAGCAAGTGAAAGCTACCCAGTAAAAAATGTGCTGCCAATAACCTCACAGTCTCAGTCCAGAAACCCATGCCCAGGCCTCCCTTTTAATCCATGGCCTGCCTTTCTGCTGTCTTTCCTGCTGGCTGGTCTTTCTCTGTGGGGCCTTTTCTCGCTCTTTGGAAGCAAGTTCAATTCAGACCTTTTCTCTCCTTGTTCATCCTTGACCCGGACTCTCCTCTATTTTGCTGCCTGTGGCTGCTCTGGGCCCACCTTGGCCTTGGGGACATTACCCCTGGCCATATGCCCTTGGCAGGGTTCCCACCTGTCACTGTGGTCTGAAAGACTGACCTGACCTCTTCTATTCCCAGTGGCCTGGAAACAGGAGCTTTACTGGACGGAGACAGGGAGTGCCTGAAAGCTGCCCACGGTTAGTGGCCACCTGAGTGACCTGTCCACCCAGCTCTGCCTGGATCCTGCGCTGGTTTTCTGTGCAATTTCATAGGAAGAACACTGGGCTAGAAGCCAGAAATCTGATTTCTGAAACCACAGTTCTGCCATTGGGTGGCTGAGCGGCCTTAAATAAGTGAGACTTTCCCCACGGGGACTTGGTTTCTTCATCAGTTTCATGAGAGACTTGAACCAGACCATCTTCCAACCACCCACCAGCTCCACAGTTCTCCAAGCAGGTCACCCATTGCCCGAGAGAGAGCCATGAGTGTCCCGCCAGGCCATGGCTCCGATAAGTGCGCAGGTCCAGTATGGGCCTACCCTCTATGTACAGGAGCCAGTTGTCCTGAGATTAGAACCGTGATAAGAGTAACAATAAATAGTATCTCCTGAGTACAATGTGTGGGTCACTGGCTGTGCATTTGCAAACATTTCTCATTTAATCCTCTTGTCAGCCTAGGCGTGGGAACTAGTATTATCCTGATGATACAGACAAGAAAATAGAAACTTAAAAATATGTCAGAATGTGCTCAAGCCACCAGCTGCTAAGATGGGGAGACAAGATCTGCAGTAAGTGGCTTCTTGCCCAAGTGGAAAGAGACCCCCAGGAACCCAGCCAGCTCCCACCCAGTGGGGGATCCCGAGTGGGAATGCCAGAGCTGGGCCCTGCTGCCTGCTCTGGTGAACTACTGAATGCTAAGGCACTTCCACAAGCTGTTTCCCGCCCCATCCATCCCAGTCTACTGGTGGTCCTGTGTGTAAGAGCACCCAGCAACCCTGTGCCACTTGGACTTCTCCCTCAGCAGAAAGCATTTTCCATAACTCCCCGGCACAGTCCCATGGGAGACCCAACAAAGGCCAGGAAGACACCACATTAAGAGCATTTCGAAGTTGGACTGTCTGGGTTCAGAGCCTGGCTTGGCCGCTTCCCAGCTGGGACAGTGTCATCTTTGTGCCTCAAGAGTGTGCTCCTGTCCCCGACTCCCGTGAGGACTTCAGCCACTCTTTCTCTCCCACCTACTTTCCCTTAAAATGGGGATCATAACCACATGTGCCTTATAGGTGTGTGTGTTCCTGTAAAGCCACCACCACGATGCCCAGTCAGCACACAGTAAATATTAGCTTTCTTTTTCTTTACACCATCCAAGCTGGAACTAGAATCCCGCCCTGATGTGTAGTTAGCAGCTGCTGCTGAAACTGCAGCCACTGAGGTCTTGGGCCACTGGGTCCTCTCCAGCCCTGACTCCCAAATGAGAGTCCCACTTAAATAAGACACCTGGCAGTGTGGCGTCTGGGCCTGAAGCGCCTGCGTGTTCCCTGGGCCTGGCACAGCACCGCCCCCCCCCCTACAGCAAGGGGACCCACCGTGTTTGGTGGTGACGAGGATTTTGGAATTTTGCGGTGTGTCTGCACAGATGGAGGTGGTGGTATCTGGAGGGGAGGCAATGCTGGAGAAGCTGCGGGGACTTGGAAGCCAGGGGCCCCGTACACGAATCCCTGTGCCACCAGCTTATCCGCCTCATGGGACTTAGGGGGTAATGGGTAGAAACTTGCTTTGCACACAGGGCCTAGAGCTGGCACCTCTCATTTTTAATTTGTGCTTTATTAAGTGAGACAGAAGTAATCAATGGACCGGTGAAAAGAGAAGGAACACAACAAGGTGGCTAGACGGAGAGAAACAGGAGCCATGCAGAGGGGGCAATTTTTTGCTTTCATAAGTTGGAAGTTCTCTGCCTCTTGCTAGTTTGAGGGAGACAGATCCCTTTTCCTGGGATAGAAAAGTCAGCTACATGGTATCCCTGGGATCTGAGAGGTATCGGTGAGCAGAGGGAAACGTCGAGGAAAGGCTCATTTAACAGGGGAGTAGGGGGAGGTCACAAAGTTGAGCATCTGTTCTGTGCACTCTACATACATTGCTGTTTAATTCCTAAATTAGCTTTTAAAATACTACTGGAGCCCCATTTACAGATGAGAAAACTAAGGCTTAGAGAAGGTCAACAATACATTCAAGGTCACACAGCTAAGTACAGCACAGGCTGTGCTGTGAAGCTCTTCGCTCCACACCATGTCCCCTTGCTGGGCACGGGGAAGGAGCCAGGAAGAGCTTCCCTATCCCTGGCAGTGGGAGCGGAGAGATCCTCCTGGGTTTTTCTCACACCTCCTCCATCCTCTCTGGCTCATTTCTTCCCTCTGTTTGGCCATCATGAGACAGCCGGAGCCATTTCTGAGAGTTAGATGCATGCTGTGGGAAGACAGGGCTGACTGTCTGCATCTGTTCCCCGGGGCCCTCCGCATGGGGCTGCCAGCACCAACCCAGGCCTCCATTTGTCACTGAGGTCAGTGTCTCTGCACTGCTGGCTCAGACCCCAATGTGCAGAGACTGGGACTTGCTTGCTCCAAACCTGCCCCGAGCCATTTGGCAGGCCTGGGGATCCCGGGATGCTCACCCCTCATTACCCGGACATGCTCACCGGCAAAGGGTATGCAGAGCAATGATGTCTGTCGTTCAGACCTGGGGCCAGTAATGGGGGGATGGGCAGGGGGCGAGGCATGCATGCCAATAGCAATCTCCGCTTGGCTGAGCTCACCCAGGAAGAACAAAAGATAGAGTCATTTCTTTTACGCGTGATGGTGGTGGTTTTTGTTACAGATAGCTTCACCTTGGAGACAGCGAGATCTACTTGCTATATAACTGTGCCTCGGAACATTAGCAAGAACACATCACCCTGCCTTTCCAAGCTCTTTGCTAAAATTGCTCTGCCTGTGATGCTCAGAAAAGACACCCAGAGGTCTAGTGAGGGCAGGGCAGGAGAGGAGAGATGGAGTGGGACACTTAACACGGGCACCTCATCGGTCTAAGATGCTCTTGTTGGCCCTTCTTACACACAGCCCACTGCACTGAGTCCTAACTCTCTCCATTCCTGAGTTTTGGGGAGTCTTCAGTCTCTAGTCCCCCACTGTCTCACCCTCCCAAATTACAACTGCTAGACCAGATATGCCTGTGAAAACCTCCACACCTGCACTCCTACATTGGATGGCCCTCCTTCCCTCCTTCTTCAAATCCCAAGCTTTCTTCCAAAGTCGGCCGATCTCTGCCTCTACCTTTCCCCGGCTCTGATGACACCACAGCCTGACGTCTTTCCTCAGGTTTGGTGCTATATCAACTCTTTCAGACTGGGCTTCATTGTCTTCCTTTCTGAAGGCCATTAAAGTACAAAATTCCCCCCTGGCCCTCCAGGCCCGGTGTAGAAGCCCCATCAGTGTTTGTCACATTGTCATTGTCTCTTACCCAGCCTGATGCTTTCATATACCGCACTTCAAAGCCCTCTCCTTTGGATTGGGCCCTTGGTCCTTCTGCTCCTATTACTGGCTCTGCCTTAGCCTGTACCCTCAGCTGCCAGTCACCCCTGAGAGGGGGAACTCCTCCTCAGAGGCTTACTGAGCAACTATGGTCATCAGTCAGGGACTGGCGGGGGTGGGGAGTTGGAGGGGGGGGAAGGCAGCAAAGCAGAACCAGTATTTCATGTGACCACCCAGAAATGCAGGCTTTCTTCATATTCTTGGGCATTGCAAACTAGAGTTTTCACAGAAGAAGAACAGGGTTTTGTTATCATTTCTTAACTCTGACGTTTTCAGAATGCTCTTCATTGAACATCTTCTATATACACAGAGATGCACATGCACACACACAAAAAAAAAACGAAAACCAATAAAAATCAAATTAAAAAAACAAGTTAGGCCATAAGCCACTAAGAAGCGCAGTAAGTGGCTAATTTTTATTATCCCTTTTAAGTGTCTGGTTAATCTTTACTGAAAATCATACCTTTATTTTTAAAAGAATATATGATATACTCAATGCAAACCCCAAAGGGCACTTTGGAGAGAGGCCAGGCCATAGGGTTATATGCTTCCCATTTCCAAATAAAATGCAAAAGAAAAAACTAGTAATCATTTTAATGAGCCTTTAAATAAATTCTTGGCTAGAGTACAGTGCAGTAATTTATACAGGGAACCACATACATATATTTGCTGAGAAAGGGACTTTGTGACTAAAGACTGGATTTCCAAGAATCACTCTAGATGCCTTTTCCTTTAAGTGATTAGTTTGAATTGAACCACACTTCATAGCCACTCTGCCGCAGGGTCACACTTGCAAAGGGAGATGGGGATTTGTACACCAGTGTCTTTCCCCTCATGGACCCTCCTCTGTCTTCTTAGAGCCCCTTTGTGCTGATTTCTCGTTGTCTTTCAGGACATATCACGAAGAAAAAAAGGTTTAGACTCGGAATCAGTAAATGAGGGGGGTTTGACCTAAATTCTCTTCTTTTCCTTTTTCTACCTCTTCCGTTTACACTCTCCCCCCGAATGCATCTCCTGAAACACTGCTCTAGCCTCCTGGTAACTGTTAATTTACGAGGCAAGAAAAACAAGGTGGTTGTGAATTAACAACTGTGGGGCCATTTCTCTCCATCAGCAGAGTAATCAATCTCCCTCAGGCAGTCAGCACAGCTGGTTTTAAGGGACAGAGATTGGTAACAAGAAGGTGGCAGTGCACCTCTTGGACAGGGCAGAATATTGGGCTCTTAAAAACCCAGGGTTCTGGGAGTTGCATCCTCCCAGGGAAGCTGAGAAGCAGGTGACCCCAAGGGGAGCCCGTGGTCAACACCAGGGCACAGCCAGGGCGCCTGGCTCCCATCTGTCACCAGGATGCCAGCTCCATCTGAGTAGTCGCCACCTCCCCTCTCTTTCCAGAGCTTATTCCTTCTAAGGTAATATCATATTTCTCATTCTATCCTAACGTTGCTCCCCGAAGGAGGGGATAAGGAAATGACTTTTTATCCCCATTTTACAGATTGAGAAACAGAGGCTCAGGGAATATACATAATTTTCTCAATGCTCCATGGCTAATTAAGAAAAAGCCCTAAAACTAAACATCTCAATTCCTTCCTAGGTGTCTCTTCCCCGCCTCTGGCTTCTCTGATAGCCCCTTGACGACAGACACATTACTGTACCACCCTGCTCCTAACATGCAAAAGGCAGCTCAGATTCCATGCCCTTGGTTTCTCATTCAGGTTCATCTGAACTGGGATTCCAACTGCAGTATCCTTGGGCCTTTGAGAGCAGAACCCCGAGAAGGTGTAGATGTTTGCAAAACCCTACAGCTAAAACACACATTCAGTGAGATGGGTGGGGAGTACGTATCCTCAACTGCTCCCTACTTGCATTCACCACTAGACCCCGTCGGGGCTCCCCATCAGATCTGAGGGTGCCAGCTGTCAACTGCCCATGGACTTGGCAAAGAATATTGGATTAGGAGTCCCGTAGAACTAGTCCTAGCCCCAGGTCTACTGCAAATGACTCTGTGACCTCGGACCCATCCCCAAGTGGCCTCATCTGTTCAACGAGAGCCTGTACAGTCTCTGAGGGCCCTTTTACTCCAATGTGCAGTGAGTCCAAGAATTAGGTATGAGCAAGAGTACATCAGACCAAGAGAAGTGATCATTAGCAACCAAATGTAAGCAGGCCGCTGGCATCTTGGGGTCAAACTGATCATTTGTAAATAGAATAATGATAGTACCAATGATTGTTGATGAAGTATTGAGTGACTTAATTCACATAATACATTTAACATGAATTTGGCACATTATAAATGCTCAAGAAATACTACCTTATTATCATTATCATCGTCATCATTAATATCATAGGCACTTATTACATTTGAAAAGAGAAACAAATATTAGCACTAAAGGAGACTTCTCTCACTCGCTCTTTAACACATAGCTTATTACACACACCTTCTGAAGGGAGAAAGCGGGGCCCACAGAGATGAGATGCCAGGCTGACGCTGCAGCAGGTAGGGGCCCTGAAGGAGAAGTGTGGTGCAGTGGAGCTGGTCCTCTGTGGCACTTAGTGCCCTTGCCCCTGGGGTGCCAGAGCACATCCAGGCCAGCATGTCCAGCTTGGTCTCCTGCAGGAGGAGGCCTGTGCATGCCTGGATGAGGACAGTGATGCTCAAGTGAAGATGCATCAGCTCATCCTGACGGAACCCCTCACTTGTGCCATCGAAGATGCTGCTGCTCTGAGTTGTACCAGCAGAGCCAGTGGGTTCAAGGGAACCATGCCGCCTTCTGACTGAGGAACCGTAAGCTCAGAATAGCTGGGTCTGGATGGCGGCACTGAGCTGGCCAACATGTGGCCACAGAGCTAAGAGCTATAGGATCCTACCTTCCAACCAGCTATCCACTGAGGCAGAAATCCATGGACTGTCACATAGTATCATGAGTCCCCTGAGAGGCACTGTCCACATGTGGCCGTCCAGACTACCCAAGCTGGAAGGAACCTCAGAAACACAGGACCCAACCTTACAGTTGCACAAATAGGGAAATGGAGGCTCTGAGTAGAGACTGGCTTATTCAATAGCACTGAGTTACACAGGGGCAGAGGCAGGACCAGAAAGCAGACATATGCCCCCTCCTCCTTCTCTGGTGGTCTTACCCTTAAATGACACAAAAGGTTTTGCATGGCAGGCCCTGCTGCGTGGTTCCTTTGAGTCAAAGAGAAGATGCTGTGAGCCATGCTTGACAAGTTTCTCTCTCACACAGACCGTGAAGGCATCACTGCAGGCCCCCGGCAACACAGGCTGCTAAGTGTTATCCTCTGGCCCCAAAGAGTGCTTTGTAAATACTAACTTTTCACCTGGAGACCAACTTCCCACTCTGAACATGGAACGTGATGCCAATTGGATACGAGAGATTGAAGTAGACTTGGGACAGCCTGCCAGCCCCCACACCCTGCATTCCACATCCTATCCTATTGAAAACATTTCAAGATACAGAAGTTTCATATAAAAATGTGCAGAGAAAAGTCTCTTAATGTAATCAGAAAATGATGACAACGATGTCACAGCTGCACTGTGCCCTTATTCTCTCTCACATGACAACAGTCATCTGAAGCTGATTAGTGGAAGCTCCTTTACAGAGGCTGAATCGCCACCTGGCCCACATCGCTCACTGGCATTCCCTGTCTGACCCTCCTATGCATTTTAATTTGAGATCCCAGGTCTATGCATGCAGTTGTTTCTCACGAGCATCTTGCCTACCCAGGTAAATTACACATTTCTGAAAGCAGGAATCTCCTTCTAAAATACTTTGTCCAGAGTTAGACATTAGACATTTAACAAACTGCTTAACAGCCTGAAATTTCTTTCCACTATTTTTTTTTGGGGGGGGGCGCTTTGCTTTGCCTTGCTTTAGTGTAAGAGATTTTAATGTCTGTAAATGGAAGTGTACTACCCTAGAGCTTACTTCCCCTGACCCTCTAACAATCCCCATAGACACGATCAGGGAAAGCGAGAGTCTAATAATTTAAAATCCTGTGTTTTGTTTTGTTTCAAGGTTTGCCAGGGTGTCAAAGAGAGCTTAGGGTTATGCTGTTGTGTTAAGAGAATGATATAGGAATAACCAACATCCAACCACAAACACAATGCCTCTTTAACAGCTTGACAGAGTCAGCTTGCACATCAGGGAAATCTGGCTAGCAATCCCCACAGTATTTCTGCAGGGTAGCCTGGAAGTAATTATCCCTCTCACTGGCAAATCAATTAGGAAAGGAGGACCCAACACTCCCCTCCCCCTGCAAGAAACTGCTAATCCTCTCACACTAATGGGCAGAAAACCCCAAGCAACAAAGTTACTACTAATACAGTAATGTCGGCACTCAACCTGGTCTTTGTACCTGTGGCAGGGGCAGCTCACCTGTATGAGATCAGAGTAGACAGCATAACCCTAGTGGTCTGACAAAGGTGCCTGGGGATCCTGGACCCTCTCCTACCAGCTTCTTCATAAAAAGCAAGAGACTCACCTGTCTGAGCCTCAATTTTCTCAGCCATCAAATGCGGATAAAACTACCAGGCTCAGGAGCTGAGTAGTGAAACTTAGAACAGAGTGTAGAAATGAACTTAGCCCAGTACCCAGAACTTATTAGGAGCTCTAAAGAAAAAGAAATCATTACCCTATTCTGAGGTCAGACCTCACAGTCTTTCTCCCATGTGCCCAGAGGCACACACACCTCTACTCTGCCATAACTTGGTCACATTCCCTGAAAGTCAGACCCTTCTATGCTCTCTGCCTTTTCCAAAACACTGTTTCCAATTCTGCAGGTGGCAGCCACTTTTGAGACAGAGCAATTAGAACGTAACATGCTTATATTTCCTATCCACGCAGATTTGTTCTCAGATAGACACACACAGGAGCCAAGCCCTTCCCATGCTGAGGCATGAAGCCTTCAGCCTATTTGCACAAAGCACAGCTCTGTTACACATGGATTTGACCTTGGCATCTGCTATTCTGCATGGCCTTGAGGATAAGAGCCAGCTAACAGTGAGCTGGAGCTCAGATCCTACTATGGCAGAGCCCCTTCTCCCAGAGGCCCACCCCACACACACCTGCTTCTAGAACTAACACAACCCTTCCTTGTGTTCAGACTGCCAGGCTCAGACATCACCCAGGCAATGAGCTAAGTGGCCAGCGGTTGGAGAAAAGTGAACAGTGAGGGATAGAGAAATTCACATCAAACACAGAGCAGGTCAAAATCACTAAAATAATGCTTATGCCACCACATCATAGGATGGTCTAGATTCTAGACTCCAGAACAACTTCAATGAGAGCGGCTGCCAGCACTTCATGGCAGTAGAGTCTCATTTAGTGGAAGCCTCGTAGACACTACTAGTCCAA
Organism: Macrotus californicus; assembly: GCA_007922815.1. Classification (NCBI taxonomy): domain Eukaryota; kingdom Metazoa; phylum Chordata; class Mammalia; order Chiroptera; family Phyllostomidae; genus Macrotus; species Macrotus californicus. The sequence continues at coordinate 12,051 of VMDR010005752.1, read as the reverse complement.
ATGTCAACTTCCTAGAGGGAATCCAGCAGTGCTGGATGTATCCTGACCAATTTGTCCCCCCAAATAAAACCAATGGGAAGGCTGCTGCAGACCCACCATTTACAGTAATAGAGCTTTGGGGTAATTAGAGCCTATTTCCTTATCTTCCCTGCTTTCTAATGTGGCTGGGCAGATTGGAGATTGTAAAGATTAAGCTCCTGAAAGGAAGTTTAGTGTAGTAGGTACTCAATTAATGTTAAGATTATTACTGATAGAAGGAGACTGCACACCTGTTAGTATTTCTACTTTTAACTTAATGGTTTATCAGCTATCTGCGTCTGGAGATTTCATGTTGTCAAGAAGGCGTTAGAAAATCAACAGTTAGCTTCAGGAACAAATATATAAATACAAGCACAATTTACTATTTTGCCAGGGGCAACAGATCTCTATCATAGTCACAGACCCCAAGGACAGGAATAGCCATCTATTAAATAAATTACTCCCTAGGTGGAAAGCACTGTTTCCACCAGATTTACGGAAAAACCTGCTGGAAAGTACTACTGTGAGCTGGCTGATGAACATGGGGAGCCACAGATAATCTGGGTGCTAAGAGAATTAAAAGGCTCTTGCTGAGATGAGAATCCAGATAACCACAGGCTTAAACTTCAAGACGTGTCTAAGTAAGAAACACAAAAAATTGCATGACAAGGTCATAATGACCCAGACCACTAGAACAACGGAGTAACGAATAAGAGTATTTCCATTTATACCTAACTGCCATTTTGCCTGAGTGGCTGGTGCAGAGCAGTTCCAGTAAACTGAATACTCTGGTTAAGAGAAAGTCACCATGTAGAATATCTGTGCATCATGAGTATCTGCAGGCTCAGAATACAATGAAAAACACTCAACAATAAAATGAAACAGCATCTAATCTTATCTTTCCTTGGGTGACTCAGAAAGCACTTCTGGATCACAGTCTCCTTATGAAATTAAGTTCTATTGTCATTTTTTAAAAAATATATCCATGGCATGAGGCTATCATTTGTCTTTCTCCAACTTGGGTGAAGAAAGTGTCTCTGCTTATAACTTTCTAGGTAGGAATGCACCTAGAAAGGTGGGAGTTAAATGTGCTTTGGTGGTGTTTCTAAGAGAAGATGGAGAAAATGGGTCCAGCTTTTAACTGGGCACTAATCCCTGTGAGAAACTCTGGAGAGAGCCCGTGGTCTGACATCAGTTCTGCAAAGGAGAAATGGAGGTAGCATTTCTGTGCCCGGTGTCTCTAAACCCCAGCTATGTTCCTTCCCACCCTCAGCATCTGTCTTCACCTGCCCCCCATGTCTCGCCTTTGTAAGCACCTCTAGGCTGTTCTAAGAAGAGTTAAAACAGTCAGGCATAGAGAAAAACAGCAAAGACCAAAGCACACATTGTCGGAGTTTAACGGGAAACACACCTGACAGATGACTATCAAAATGGATGAACACAGGTGTGACCCTTTCATATACCACCTGGGAAAAGCCTCATGAAGACAGCTGCTCTATCACCTACATGAAAATATGATTAACTCTGTTGTGGTCCAGACATAGGTCAGAGATCAGCACTGAACGGCATCTGCCATGTGTCACATAACCACTTCTTGCTCCCCCAAAGGGCATATACCTTCTGTGATTCCATCCCACCCGAAGTCATTGAGAGCCAGGAGACCAACAGCCAACTTGGCCCCTAACAGCTGAGTGACCTGGGTGGAACATGCATCCTCTGTGGGCCTTAGCTGCCTTCTTAATGAAGGGAGAAAGGAAGGGAAAGAATTGGAAGAGATCATCACTCACTCCATTCAGTCCAGTTTTATCCTGTGTTCACCATGGACATGGCACCAAGCCTTCAATCAAGGTCATGAAGCACATGCCTTCCATGTCAGAACCAGACCCTCAATTCTGAAACCCTAAGCTGTGATCGTAGAGGAGGAAAGGGCATACCATGTGGTCTGAAGCAAAGAAATCTGGACTGAGAACCAGGAGTGCTGGGCTCTAACCTGGCTCTATTTTTACCTGACTGTGTGGGCTACTTTGACTTTCATTTTCTCATTTGTTAAATGAGGCTGTTGGAGTAGACGAAAGATTCTTAACCAAGCCTCCATGAACATCTTTGGCCCATGGTGGGATTTGAGCTGTTTACAAACTCCTACAAGTTATTTTCAAATTTTGTGTGCCGAAGCATGTTTCTAGAAAGGAAGTCTAGAGCTTTAAATAATTTTTGCAAAAGAGATGAAATTGAAAAAACAATGAATAACTGCTTATATAGGTGAAATCTATCATCTTTTCCAGCTCTAACGTGTAATAATTCAAATAACAATACCAAAAAATATAAAAATGGCAATGTTTGGGACAAAGAAAAGAGAAACTACTCAGCTAAAACTAGCAATGGATGCCTGAACAGCTGTTCTGATGATAAGGACTTTGGCACTTGACTGGTGGGCACATTCTCAGGTCTGGGGTCCTGCGGAACAAGCCGGATCTTTGGGTATCCATCACCAACACTGACCCAGGCATCGCCAGCTCTGCTTCCTCTCTTTTGCTGGGGACATTTAGGGACATGGGAGGTGGCAGTGAGGTGAAGGGGTGGGGCTGGGAGTTGCGATGCTAAGGATTTCAGTCAAAGCTGCTCTGCCTTAAACAACATTAACAATCATTCTAAGTCACCTCCTAGATTTCACCAAGCTGGAATCGGAGATCAGGGACATGTGCACAATGGGCTGAAGCTCACCCCCAAGTTTACCTCGCTGAAGAAAGGGTTTGCAAAACCATCAGGGAATGCAAACCAGTTTGCAGGAGGAGAGCTTGGGAGTGCCATTTTCAGCCTTTTAGAAACACTGAAATAGCCTTTTATATCCCTGGTGTGTCTATTGGGGCAGGGCCAGGCCTGCCTAACTTTCTAAACAGCAGTGCCTTCCTAGCTGGGGACAGATCACCTCTCCCCAAAGCCAAAATATCAGATAGCTTTCACTTTCTACAACTGGGTCCTGGCTGGTGTGGCTCATTGGACTGAGTGCCGGCCTGTGAACCAAAGAGTCGACGGTTCAATTCCCAGTCAGGGCACATACCTGGGTTGTGGGCCAGGTCCCCAGTAGGGGGGTGATGGAGAGGCAACTACAGGAGGTTTCTTTCCCTCTCTTTCTCCCTCCCTTCCCCTCCCTCTAAAAATGAATAAAAAAAAAATCTTTAAAATTGGTCAGTGTTTCATAGAATCCAGGCCCCCCCTCCATGACTAAAGTCCAATTTTATGTGACTTCATCCATGTCCTGTCTATTAAATTGAAAGGAAAGACAGAGAGGCACAGGGCGGGCAGAGCCAGGTCTGCTATCCCAGGCCTCAGAAGCAGCTCCAGATTGAGATGGCGAATCCAGAGCTGCCTACCCTCCCCTTAGGCAGAAACACCTGCTGAACCTAGGACAGCCAGAGGGAGGCTAAAGAAAGACTCAGCCCCGGAGTCAGGCAGACCCATTCTCAAATCCTAAATCTGTTCCTTAACACTGTCCAACTTCAGGCTAGAAAGTTATTGGATACTTCATCTCTGAGTTTCAGTTTCTTTATCTGAGAAATGGGGACAATGAGCATTTCTACCCCACAGATTCATCATGAAGATACGGGAGATGAGGTGTATAGAGCACTGAGCAGCGTCCTTGGCCCAGAGGAACCCCTTACATAACCCTATAGTTCTACTCTTGTTGTTATTATTATTGCTACTGCTACTATCAAGGCTATTGTTAGAATTACAAAGCATCTGTGATTGTCTTAGCATCTAAAGCAGGCCCTCTATAAGCAATTCCAGGGCTATTGTTTTTCTCCTAACTCCTGGCCCTAGGCAGCCTTGCCACCCCACAGGAGGTGGCCAGGGCCCACTGACCCCTCCTCTTACCTTCCTTTTGTTGGTGGGATTGACGTAGAGGTAACTGAGGACAGTCTTCAAACCCACTTTGTCATTCAGCTTTTCATAGGTGGTGCCATAATTTGTGGATCTGCAGGTGAGAAAGAAAGGCAAAGATAGTTTTAGATGGGGGAGCTTTGTGTTTAAAGGGGAGCCAGTCTCTCCTCCAATGACAGGTTTGTTCGCAAATGACATGAGTGCTTAAAAGTATTTTTCAGAGATAAAAGGTCCCATTAATTTCAGAAAAACAATTAGACTAATGCATCTGCTTACTACCTAAGCTCATTTGCCTTTGCCCCTGCCCCTTCTCAGAGAATTTCTGCCCTGTGTGCAGATGTGCTGCGAAAGGAGCTGCTAGTCCTGCCCCCTGCCCCACACACAAGTTCAGCCCTCCAGTGCCTCCAGTTCTCTGCGTGGCACCACAGTTCTCATGGGCAGGAGTCGTTGTGAGGAGACCACAGGCAGAGAGGGCAGACTGTCTCCTGAGGTCACTGGGGCGCAACCAACCCTCTGAGCTTGAAGCAAGGGGACCGTCAGAGAGGCAGGATGTGCCCTACCCAAGAGCTGAGGGGGGCAGTAGCCAGATCAGGCCACACCAACCAGAGAGTTTGATGGTTCAGGTAGGAGCAACAACAGTGTGTCCAGGTGCCCGCGTCACTGAACTGCTTGCCCGTAGTTCATCATTCCACTTACCCTGCTGGCTCCCCACTCCTCACCTGGGCCTAATTTGCAGGGCTCTGACCCTATGCCAAAAGAGAGAACACAGGCCGGCTGGCTCCTAGGCTCCCTCCTGTCCACCGCACCTTTCCGTGGTAGAGAAAGGACAGCAGGTACCAAACGGATTCAAAGCAGCCAACCTCCATGCCACCTTTCACCTCCTTCCCATCCCCTTCCCCGACCCACTCCACACATTACTCCCCCCTTTTCAAACTACCAGTATCACCACGTTCGCACTGCCCCTCTCTGCCATCACCTTCCTTGGCTAGACTCATAAAACTTCTCCCACTGAGTCACAGAATCCAGTTTATTTTCTCTCTAGTCAATGGACATCATGGGAGCCTTCACACTGCCTCAGATCTGTTTCTGACTCTGGCTGTGTGCTGACTCTCGTGGTAACTACCCGCCCCAGCCTTTTCCTTGAACCTTCCTCCTCCCCCCTCAAACTCTAATCTGCTCCTGCCACATTCCATGTCCCCGGACCCAACTTAAATACCTACCCTCACCTCCATTAAGGCTTCACTAGCCTTCATCCCAATGGCCACTCATCTCTCTCCTCTGCTCCAGAACAAATGTCCCTATCCATTATACACCCAAGGTACACCACATGCCTCTTTTTGACTCTTGAATATTGTCACGATTAGTTTCCTTACATTCTGTTTCACCAAGTTCAGTGGTAAGCTCCTCAAGGCCAAGGCACTTCAGAGAACACTATGGCGAGAGGAAAGGACATGAACTTTGGGCATAGCAAAACCTCTGTTTCTTTCCCAGATCTGCAGCTCTCTGGTTCTAGGACTACGTGTAGGTTACATAAGCTGCTGGAACCTCAAATTTCTTATCTGAAAAGGGGGGATAATTTAATCTCATGAGGTGTTTGTAAGGATGTAAAAATATAACTCATGGGAAATCTCCTGAAGGGTGCATGTAGCCTTACCAAAATGTTAAAAAATAAGCATTTACTTCTCCTTTCCAAAAAATGTATAGAATCAGGCCTTATGCATCATGCACACTCAGCACAATTACTGAATAAAAATCATGAATATCTCAAATCTTTCCCTAGGCTACTGGCTCCACATGGTCATTGGTTCTTGTAACTTTAATAATCAGCCCCCCCCCCCCCACACACACACACACACACACACACACACACACACACACACACACACACAAGCTCACTCTTATCTTCTGTCTCCTGGCCGCCCTAGGCACTGGGAACCACTCTCAGTCTTCCTCTTTGCCTTTATCTCTCGACCCCAGCTCCATCTCCAAGTCGTAACGATTCTATCTCCTAAACCACTCAGAGCCCTGGTCTTTCATTCTCACACCAATACTCTGGCTCAAGCATCGTCTTTTTGCCACAGTCTCCCAACGGGATGTTCGTCTTGTAACGTTCAGGTTCCATTTCAACCACCCAGAAATGTCCATTTCACTCCCCACTGGTAATTACTGACTGCGTGCTGTGAAATGATACCTGCCAAGCTCGGTCTGGTAAAATCTGGCTTCAGCCTCCCTTACTAGACTTATTTCCAGCCACTTGCTTCTCTGCCCCTTTCTCTGCAGCCTCATTAAACTTTCCTGCATGGCTTGCATTTTCAACCCTCTCCACTTCTACACACACCATTCCCTTTGCCTAACTGTCCGTGCCCTTTTTCTTCTCCTTGGTACACACGTCTCTCCAACCTCGAATACCCAACCCCAGTGTTACCCTCCTTCCGACAACTTAGTCACAATTCCAGTTGTTGTTTTCAGACCGTCTTGGACATTTCTATTTTAGCCTTTATCCTACGGTTTTGGTCATTTCAATTTTACTCTGGGACCCTTTTTTTTTACTATAACTCCCTAAGGGCAACAGCAATTTCTTCTAAGGGCCCAGAGTCTGGCATCATGCCCTGTATAAAACAGACAGTGGGCTTGTCGATTCTGCATTGCTTGGCTCTGTCTTTATTTGCAGGTGTGAATGAGTGTGCCCAAACCTACTCACAAGTACTTGACCAACTGCTAACATCTAGGGGCAACTCAACACACAGCCACATCCAGAAAACACACCTGGCCACTTGGACGCTGCACAGCGGGCAGACTGTAAGGTCTAGCAGCGCCTGGCGCCAGGAAAGGATCTTTATAGTTCACTCAGACCAGCATTAAGGTTAAACGACAAATTACCCTGAGCGCCCATCCTATGCGGGGCAGGGGAGGAGACAGACCACACAGTCTCTAGAGGCTGTCACTTGCATACTTTATTAACCCAAATAAAACATGAATTTTTTCTTAATTGTATACTTTTGAAGGCATTAAGACATCATGGCATGGGGAAAGAATATTGAACCTGAGTCCGGCAATCTAGAACCTAGACACGAATCTGAAATGTACTCAAGGTGTCAGCCTGGATAAGCTGACTCTCTTAGCCTATAAAGAAAAACAGTATTCTGACACTTGTTGAAATGGTAAGGCAGACTTCATCCAGGACTATTGCAGTGGGCATAGGGGCTACTACAGAGGGGTTTGCAACAGGAGGGAGAGATTCGGTCCAACTCTGAAGACAAGGAACTTTCAGCCAAAGAGAAGGGTGGGGGTCAGTAGATGGATATGACTAAGAGGGTAGGGAAATTCTTTGCTAAACTGATCAGACAGGATTTTTGCTGAAGACAGGCCACGGTGATTAGACATCACCTGGGGCCTGGTGGAGTCGAGGAATTTGGTCAGATGTCGAGCATGATGAGACAGGGAGGGTCCCCGTGTCTCAGGGGATTCTGGCTGAATTGACTGAGCAGGAATCTTGCTAAAAATTGGGCTCTTGAGGACATGCCCAAGGACGGGGCCTGGTTAAAAAGAGCTCAGAGGCTCCTGACTGGAGTCTGGTCAAGAAGAGAATCTTTGTCAAGCTCCAATTCCATCATCAACACAAGAGGTTTAACTCAGATAGTCATAAAACTCCTCCTGGACTTGAAATCTTATTATCCCACCGACACAGTACTAAGCTGTTTTCCATCTAGTGATTTTTCCTCCTGCTATATATAACATCTTACTTATAAGAGCTAAATTCTCAGGGCTCCCTGCATGACGGTGTCACAACAAATTTCCTTCCAGAATCCAAATAGCCCTCATCAAAGGCAGTGTGTTCAGCACCACACACAGCCTTTCTTTCTACAAGCTGCACAGCAGACTCACACTGACTTCACTTTTTCCAAAAGTGGCTGCTGAGAGTAGAGACTTCCCAACACAGGGTACTCCACATCGCAGCTTCCTCCATAGCCCTGGCAGTTTCTGCTCATTCAGGCTGACAGAAGCAAGTTTCACTCACTGAAGACACCTCAAGGAGCCAGCAGGTCAATGAAACCAAAGGCAGCCTGGACTCTGTCCTTCCCAGCAGGAACTCTGCACATGGCACCAACCACAGAGTTCTGTAGGCCCCCTTTGCCCAGAGGCAGGGGCAGCTGGCAGAGAAGCCTCCGCACCATGGAAGAGGCAGCTGTGCCTGCAGAACTCACTTTTACAAGAAAGCAGACCATCCTCTGCCTTGTGACTCCAGACCTTTGCCCGAGTGGTCACTTTGAGGAAACAGCCTCGTCTTCCCAATTTTAAAGCTAGCCTCACAAATTTTAACACTAGGCTAAAATGTTCAGCAAGCTGGAACCATCACACACATGCTTTGAGCACCCACCATGGGCCTGGCACGATGTTGGTTATCATTTTGAATTGCTCAGGACACAGAGCTCACCTAGAAGACAGCAGGTAAGGTGTGTGTGGCCTCTGAGCTTTGGCTCAGGTTACTCCAGTTGCAGGAGGTTATTTGATGGCTGTGTGTGTGTGTGTGTGTGTGTGTCCCTCTCTCCTTCTTTCTTTCTGTCTTTTTAGGAATTATTTGCAGCATACAAAAAAAAGTATGATGAGATGCCAATCATATGCCCACTACCAGATTTAACGAATATCTGTGATCATAAACTACCTTTGTGAAGTTTTACATTTACATAAATCTCATCTTCCATAATATATGTCTGGAGGCTTGCTTGTTTTGCCCAACACTCAGTTTGGGGATTTATCCATGTTGACACAGCCGTAATTCATTCATTTAAACTGCTGTAGAGCGCTGCCGCTTATGAATAAACCACTGTCTATTCATCTCTCAACCCCCGATAAACATTTTTTCTTTTAAAATTTGCTACTGGAGACAACATTGCAATGAACACTCTTGAACATGGCTTGTGCATTTGTGAAGAAAAGTGTTTCTGGGGAGATATCGCTGCTTCAAACTCTACATCTAAGTTCCACTTTGCTGAATGTCGACAAAATTTTCTCCGAGGAAGCTGTGCCTTCGAAGAGATAGTCCCTTAGTCTCCAGTTCCAACACCTTGGGAGTTTTAATCCCAGGGCTTGAGCCCACAGCTCCTGGCACGTCTCATTCCAGCTATCTGCCATTCCAGGGTCCCAAATTCCAAGTGTCTGAACCCAGCCAGCTGCTGGGACCCTGAATCTCAGCCTCATGAGTGCACTGCCTGGTTTTCCCCTTTGCATCTCTGCAGGTGACCTGCTCCATGGCTCCTCCACCTGAATAACCCGCTGGTCATCAGGCTGGACCTCCCGGCTGCCAACTGCTCACACTACTCCCCAGGTGCCTGATGCTAAATGGTCCCCTCCCAGAGGTGGACGGGTCTATGCCAGGACCTGACTCCTGTTCTGAGCCCTTCAAGTATTGGAGAACCCTTATTCCATCCTGACAGGCTCCAGAAGAGCCTCAGAGTGTAGTCAGTACATTCTGGGAGGACCACCCCAGCCTAGTCTGCCAGAAAGAACCCTGGCTGTTCCCCAGGGCCATTCTCTCAATGGTAATTTCCAGAGTTGAGCTGTGAATATGTTACATTTATTCACCCAGCAAGTTCCCACTCCTCTAGTGCGCTTCTGCTGGGGGGTGGCTGGTGGCAACAAGCATATGGGCTGCTATTTTTAAAGTAAAAGACCAGAAAAGAAATCTTCCAAGCAACGCAGCCAAGTCAGCTTCCCGGTAGAGCTGAGCAGAAGCTCCACACCCCCCGTTCCCAATACCACAGTCCTGCCAGAGGTGAGAGGACTCTGCTTGATCCTCTGCCCGCTCTCGGCAGGCCCACCAGATGTTCAGGGTTGGGGTGGGCACCGCTCTCCTCATCCGGTCAGAGCCGCCTCCTCCTTCACTCCTGGGCCCCGTAGCCCCTCCCCCTGCCCTCGCCAACTCTTGGCTGAGAAAGAACAGAGGAAGTACAAGTCTGTCACTCTTTAATTTTCCCATCCGTCTCTTACCTTTCTCAGGGGTGCCCTCCTGGGTGATATGATCTAAACCTAGCGACCACCACAGTCGGGACACCACCTTTCCTGTTAGCACTTTATTTTGTTGTGCTCATTTCTTAACATACATCTATTATCTATCCTGGCCTGTCCCACGTGCCAGGCGTCAGGCTTTGCTGTCCCTTTTGGACAATTCGAAGTGGCTCTAGCTCAGGTTAGCAGGCTTGTTTTTCTTTCCTGTAAAAGGGCCAAATAGTAACTATTTTAGGTTACGTCAATCTCTGCCACAACCACGCAACTCGTCCCCCGCAGCGCAAAACAAGCCAAACACCAGACGTAAATAAGTGGGCATGGCTTAATCAACAGTGGTTACAAAAGGAGGCGGTGCATCACTTAACAGCCACTGCCCCATCCCACTGCTACATCAGTCACTGCTCTCTCCGCCACCACCCTGGTGCCCCACTCTGCTTTGTCTGTGAGACAACTTCCCAAGATTCCTGCCGGGTCGCTGGTGTCCTCACTCGCTCTTCCCGGCCTGGCTGAATTGTCAGGTCAGAATGCCTGGCGTTTAAAGCCTCCTAAGTCTGGGCACTTTACCTCCCGTTTGTCACTCTGCCATTGAGTTTATGGCTGGCAACCGTCTAGATTTGCTCCTGACTGACCCCCAGCTCCAGCACTAATTCCGTCGTGGAGACTTTTCCTACAACTCCAGCCCCCACCCTCTCCTACACTTATACCCACAGCACCTAGGAGTTCCCCATTTATTCTCTGATTGTGCATATGTGCTTCTTCCTCTTTTCAGCAATTGCTAAAAGGGCCTGAGAAGTAAAACAACATGTGAAACGTGTTTTGAATCTCTGAAACTGCAGAGCATCGCTCTCAGCAGAGAGAACGGGGAAAACTGCAGCTGCACAAAGGCAATGAGAACGGGACGTGAGCACCGCTTCTCTGACCCTCCGCCCAGACGGTGGGGTGTCGTCCTGAGGGCTCGGTGAGGAGTGGGGAGACTCCGGGCCTTGCGTCCGATAAAAGCCCTTGTTCCGTGAATGCTTATGGCTGTCATTTTTATGAATAGAACAGACTGTAGGGCAATCACCTTGGGTTTTTTCCTTTGATTTAGACTCCTTAACCTTAACAGGGGGTGATGCACATTGATGTCCAATATAGCATTAAAGAATCTTTGGCCACTGTTTCCAATTGCCCCCATAAAAGTACAATATGGCCCAGGTGCCTGGGAATCAAAAGACAGAACCATGCTTCTGAGTGCCAGGCCGTGGGAAGCACCCACAAGCCATTTCCCCAGAATGTATTCCACTGATAGGCAACAATCAAAGCCCATAGGCAATCAGGAGCTCCAGTGTGTGGTGAACCACAGCCCATTCTGAGGTCAAGGTCAAGAGTTTCCACAGCACACCATTAGCAGCTCCCAACCAATGGCTGCCCAGAGAGTCTTTATGATTGAAATGGGAAAACCATTCACACTCCCCTCTGGCCTGTTCCATGCCTCATCTTAGGGCCAATGCCCAAAGCCACTTAATGGTACCTTTGCATGGGGCAAGTCCAGCCTGACCACAGATAACCAGCTGGATAACTACTTTCAGACCTCATACCAAAACAAGTGATTTAAATAGCTTCATTCTCCAAGTGGGTTGTGGTCCCACTCTCTGCTTCTGAAAAACCAGAGGCAGGCTGATGCCAAGGCGGACACTCACGAAGCTCTCGGTGACCTCTTCATGGGATCAGACTCCTCAGCTGCATTATCTAGTCTCACAATGAGAGGCACAGTGATACAGGGCAATTAGTTTATCTCCAGGTCCTCCTGCTCTGGCTACTTGAATGCGAGCCATCGCTGGGTTCCAAATGCAGAAAATTAGAGGTAGGCTGGCTCTGAAAATGAGATCACGCAAAAGTCGTGGTTTATAACAGATAAAACATAGACCAAACAGGTATGGGGTGGGGGCAGCTGGCCAATCATTCAGCTCCTTGGTCTTTCTCACTATTGTTACGTCTGTTCTCCCTGAAGAGTCCCAGCTCAGATGATTGGGTTGCTGGGTTCTTATTCTGAGAATTTAAAATGCCAAAGATCTCAATCCTACCAGCCAAGAGGCCTATTTGTGTCATATAGGTAAGGGGAGGAAAGAAACCCTCCAGAAAAAAAAAAAAAAAAAAAAAAAAAAAAAA
>VMDR010005751.1:24027-43940 GCA_007922815.1 Macrotus californicus | reverse complement strand
GCTTTACAAATGCCAGATCAATGTTGTTTCTATCCCTTCTCCTCTCTGTTTGTTCTCACATTGGGAAGCCAATTAACAGCTCTAAGCCTCAGTTTTGTCTTTGGAAAACGTGAATAACAATAGTGCTTACTTTAGGAGGTTGTTGCAATGAATAAAGGAAACACCATACGTTAAGTAGTTTACACAGAGACGGTTTATATTAAGCCTTTTGCATATATTAACTCATTTGTTTATTTGTGAAAAAGGAGTAGACTCAAAGGCAAACTTAAAAGTCCCTTAAGACTTTGAAGGAGAAAGATCTGAGATGGAGGGTGGTGTGGATCTCTGTGAGATGATGTGCTAATGCAACGTCTGGTACGTTGTAGACCAAGAGACAATGTTATGTATTCTCAGAGGAAACATGGTAAGAGGCAGGTTCGATGGGTTTGGTGGCTTTATATGAGCAGAGAGGATGGAGAAATTATTTGGGTAACGATCACTATTTGTACAGAGTTTCTCCAATCGTCTGTTGAACATAAAGGTGTAGTCTCAAAAGACACTTCCACTTTGAGCCTCCACTGAGTCTGATATAATGAGGTACAGTTTTTTAAATGTGATGTTCATATTTCATCCATCAATTTGCCTTTCAGCAGATTGGCTGTCAGTTGAGTGTAATTTAAAGGTGCAAGAAGATTTCTTTTATGAGTGAAAAGACTCATAATTCTTAACTGGTATTATCACAGCACATCACTCTGAATAAAATGTGGAAATATTTATTAGTACAAAGTAGATATAATCATAAAGATTTTGTGAAGTTATATTGTACAGATGCCTACTTGATAATATTTATTTAGACTGACTTATCTGTCCCATCTATCTCGGTCTATGTCATTGCCTTAATTCAAATATTTATTATTTTCACTTATTTAATGACAAGTAACACCCACATTTTTCTTTTACTCTCTTTTTTATCATGCATTGCATTGCTTCTTTTCTTAAGCATAGTGCCAAATACCTCATTCCCTGTGTTGAAAATATCATTTGCCTACTGTTTCAAATATCTCATTCTGTCATTCCAGACTTTTAAATGATAACCAACAGCCCTACCACTTGGTCTTATTTTTTACAAAATGCCCGCACAAGTCCTGTATTCTAGGTCCACACTGTCCAATATGACAGCCACTAGCCACAAATAGTATAAAGCATTTGAAATGTGGCTAGTCCAAACAGAGATGTGCTGTGAGTATAAAATATATACCAGCTTTCAATAATTTAGCACAAAAAATAGAAGATGTCTAAATAATCATTTTATATTGACTGCATATTAAAATGTTAATATTTTAGATATATTGGGTTCGATAAAATATATTATTAAAATTTAGTACACCTGTTTCTTTTTAATTTTTTAATGGGGCTACTAGAAATATGAAATTGCATATGCACATCACATAACACTTGTTTTAGACAAAGGTTCTTTAGAGGAAAAGAACCAATGGCTGTAAACCGAAGAAATTGCATTTTTGTTCCTACTCTTGGGCTTTATAATATTTTCTGAATACATTAAACACACATTACTGGGTGCCTACCAGTATTCAGGCATTTTTCTAGAAATATTGGGAACACTGGCATGATAAGGATGGGAAAGCTCTGCCCGTGTTGGAGTTCAATTTTCATGGCATCTGTGGACAAGAAGGCATGAAACATAATCATGATTCCAAATTGTGATAAGTAACATGCAAATAAATCATGGAATAGATGATTTCTGAGGAGTGGGATTCATTTACAGTTTGCCAAAGGAAATATCTAGGAATATGTGACATTTGAAATGGAGATGAGAAGAATAAGAGTATTAGAAACAGTATCTTTTTATTTTCTCTCCCTCTCTCTCATGCACACAATTAGTTTTAATGAAGAGGTATATATTATGATTGATTGGCAATGACTCGTTAGAATGGTTTTATTAGCCATGTCTCCCAGGTTTCAAAATAGATGAATTGCATAGACTGTATGAGGTATTTCTCCAAGCAGATCTGTAATTATGCATATCATATAAAGAAACTATTCAAAAAAACTATTTAATAATAAATACCTTAGTAAATGAAGTTCTGCTCTAAAACGTAAACTCTATGTTGGGCAGCGAGAGGAAAAGTATGATCTGGAAATTTAGTCTATATATCCAAAAGTAAAAAATAAAGAAAGAAGCTAGTAAATTGTACCTAGCCTATAAAGTAGTTAGGTCTGCAGAGCCTTGATAAGTCATTTCTTCATTATCATATATGTACATTTTTATAATTGCATTCAATTTTTATAATTTTTAAAATTTTTATAATTGCATTCAATTTTTTTAATTGACTTCAAATTTAGACAACTGTCTTTTCATCAGTTTACACCTGGAAATATGGTTGATTCTCGAAATGTCTGTGAAGGCAGGTGCTCTGCTTCTGTTTTCCAGAAGGATGTACAGATCAGGACAGAATCCAGACCAAGAGATGTAAAATAAAAGGAAATCTACAAGTCATGTGTGCAGGTGAAGGCAGGGGCCTTGGGTCTGTAACACCTGTAGCAGATATGCCCTGAGTGACGTTTTCCATTACTCCGATAATTGTCAGATTTCTCTCAAGGACAAAATCCAATGACACTGGTTTTTCATGACATGAAGAATTATTGCTGCCATCCCCCAAAACAGCTCCCCCACTAAACTGTTGGACAGAACTTTCTGGGCAATTAGTTCTACCTTTCCCTAGAGAAGCAAAGGTGAGTCACAGAAAATTTCGAAATATTCTCACATTTTTATATATTTTGAAATTCACTCATGGCATTCATAATCATTTCTTTTTACTTGAGCACACATTCTTTTCAGAAGAAAATAATACTTACTATATTTATTTAATAACATAAACTTCTTTAGTACAACTGACTACATAGTCATACTTCATTAGGGCAGATGAATAAACATTTTACAATGTTACTAAAAAGCAATACACCTACTTTATTAATCCAGCAAACCATTAGTACCCTCACTGTATCAGACCCTGTGCTAGATAATAGAGACTGTAAGTTATGAGAGGCATCCCGCTGAAGAAATGAGATGAGGGGAGTACAGGGCACAGGAAACATAACAAACTCATTACAATGCAAAGAAGGGAAGTCCTCCAAAATATAACAAGCAAAATATTTTGGAAATATGGAAGATAAATTTATTTATTTCGCCTGGGACATTCCAGAAAAACTTTACACTGAGGAGGTAACTAATAGGTTTACCTTGATACATTAGTAAGAGTTTACTAAGAACGAGTTTCCTCACGGACATTCCAAGATGGCATTGATATATTGTTAGCTCAAAGACTTTAAAAAACAAACAAGACAAAACAATAATGGCTAATAAATCCATCTGGGTTATTTTGTGAGACCGTTAAGCAAGCCTGATGTACAGTGATGGGGAATTTAACTGAAAGGGCCTGTGAGGTCAACTTGTAAAGGTTACTCATTATTTATTGTGTGTTTCTTCTCCCTAGATACTTTTAGCAGCTAGAGCCCTTTGGAATCATAGGTAAATAAGACATGATTATGTTACTTAAGAAAATTTTAGGGAATGTTGTTAAGTGGCTCATTATTGATAACAGCATGAGATCATATGTCTTAGTGCCTAAACATTGTTCAGAAAGGGGTCATTTCACCAAGGTTCAAAAAAAGTATTAATATGTCAGTCTCAGATGTGTCCAAATTACGTGGCCCCTCTTTTCCCCCCTGAATTTCATGTAACTACAGGAACAGAAAATCTTTCTGATGCTCTTGTCTATGAACCACATCTAAGCCTTTGCTATTCTGAGCTCTTTAGGAATCTGTTATATATATGAGCCAACGATGGCCTCGGTGCATTGGTCCCTAGGTTTTGTATTTCTTCAGTGAAAATTGAGACCCGTTAGCTCAAAAGCCTGCAGGTACCAAACTCAAATTTGTACACACCCAATGTTTAACACATCACCTGAAATAAGTCAGACAGAAAAAGTCAAGGACCATGACTTGTACGTGGTGTATGAAACTGAGAGCAACAATGAACAAACAAGATAAACAAAGCAACAAAAATTCACAGACACAGACAATAGTATGATGGTTACCAGAGGGAAGGGGGTCAAAAACATAATAAGGGAAGGACATTTGACTTTGGGTGATGGGCATACAGTGCAACATACAAATGAGGTATAATAGAATTGTATGGTTGAAACCTATATAATTTTAGGTTTCAACCTTTATAACATTTCACCCTAATTAATTAATGTTAAAAAAAAAGAAAACAAAAAATAACCCAAATAAAGTTGCAGCCATTTAACGCCTGCCGGCTTTGCATATCTCACCCAGCATTGGTTGGCCATTGATAAAATAGTCTTATGGTTATAAGAGTCCAAACAGCTCCTTCAGAGCCTTTCAGAACTCTTAGACACAGGCTGCCCACCTTGCAGCTGAGCAACATCATCTAGATATATAAGGTCTGTCTCTCATCTCAGCTCCCCACTGCCTCGGAAGTTCCCTCACTCTCCTATTCTGGCCTCTTCACCATAAGTCTCTGGATAGTCACCTGATGTAGTCATAACCAAGCACCGCTTAACAAAGTTTGTTGCATGTTACTGGCTCTCCTGGTCCTAACTATTCCCCAAGTTCCTTGAGCATCCTGCACGATCTTAAACTTTTAACCCACCAGCATCAGTAAATTTATCACTGAGTTTGGATGAGTCCAAGTTCTTCTAATGTTACTTCTCAGTGGCATGAAATTTCAATCAAAGAACTGTGGAAGATTTGGTAATATCATGAGGTGACTGGAAACAAACAGGGAACGTATTTTGCACAATTTAGCTAAGAATGGCTGATGATGAATTTTGACATTTTCTTCCCCTTTTACATTATTTGCCTATAGGGAACCCATCTGCATGGCAATGGCAAATGTAGCCCAGTCCCTGATTTGGAAAACCAGTGGGAGTGAGTCAGCACACAGGAACCGGGCCACGGATTGGTTTTCCCATGGGGAATTAGGCCTGCATTGTACCTAGGCTGCTTTGAGGCTTGTTTTTTTGCTAAAACTCCCTCACCCTGAATTGAGGCAGCAAATGTTTACTGCATATCTTTAAAGTAACTTCCTAAAGTCTGTGCTAAACCTCCCAAGGATGGAGTGTAACCAGTCAACCACTTTTTCCCTTGTATTTGCAAACATCCTTTCCTTTGTTATCTGTAAAAGGTAATCATCCAAACCCAACCTCTGCATAATAAATGAGGACCATCCTCCATGTAATGTACATGGAAAAGCAATAAAAGCCTGTCCAGGCAGGGCTCAGAGCCCTCTCTCACTCAGAGAGTGGCCATGCTGTCCCTTTTCTCCACAGGACTTCTGTGGTCTGTGTGAATTTGTTCATTGCAGCCCCAACACATGGACCCCGCTGGCCAGAGCCTTCATCATCTGCCTTTTAATATTAATCTCATGTCATTAATATTGTTCATAAGCACCATTATATGTGTGTGTGTGTGTGCGCACGCGCATGCACAAATATATATTTAGTCAACAGTGAGTAAGAAGGATGGACTGGGGAGAGAATTAGATATCAGGCTGAGTGCAGTGGTGGCTATAAAAAAAGATGTGAAAGGGAGATAAATATATTCGAAACCAATGAAATTGTGAAATTGTTCTGAGATTAAATCAGGATGCAACAGGCAAAAATTTTGTAACTTCCAAATACAATTTTCTGGCAGAAGAACCTGTACCAATCCTAAGAGAAGGCCACTATTCAGAAGAATAATTTAATTAAACATTTTAAGCCTATTTAATACCATCACACTATTATTTACAACACTTGCCTAAAGATTCCACAGGAAGGTGTCAGAACCTGACAAATGAAATGAGCCAAAAGGTGGCTGTATAGCTTTCCCCATATTGACAGACTGAGCTGAAGAATCACAATACAGGGATTTGAATTAATTCAGTACTTCTAAACGCCCAGATGAGTTATGCATAAGGAAAATAAAGGTATTTTCCCTTGACACAAATGACTGTCAAGGATTTTGATAAATCTATAAGGTTTACTATCAGTTCTTTTTTCTGGAAACGGTTCTATTCCCCTCACTCTAGTCACTTTTACCTACACGCATTTACTTCTTTCACAAGATGTCTTACAGGTAACAAACCAAGACTTAGGGATTCATCTGAGATCACATCTATAAAAACAGGATCCAAACATCCTGGCTTTCTAAATCCAAACACTATCCTTTGAAGAGGCACTAGATTCCAATTTCCTGCCAGTAATTTCACCATGGTAAGTCAAATGGGCCTTTGTTCCTGACTGTACATACCTAATAAATCCACTCAAATATTTAACATGCAGTGACACAATGAGGGAGGGGAAAGCCAGCAAAATGGATGATCTCAACAAACTATCTGGCCTTTTCCAATTCATGCTCTATTTGCACTTCTCTTTTTAGCTTGTTCCTCACTTCTCTTCAATCCCTCCACCTAAAAATACAGCCGTCCATCTTTCCAAGTGTCATTTTGGACTTCTGTTTCCTCATGGCCACCTCTCAAGTTGCTTCATTTCCTGTTCTATGGAAAATTACTCTCTTAAGCCTTTAGATAAAAGCAGATGTATGCTTTTACATATACATATATATAAAATATGTATTACACATATAAATTAATATTATATATAAATAAAATGGAAAGAAGAAAGGAAGGAATGAAGGAAGGCAGGCAGGCAAGCAGGCAAAGCCTAGAGGTGGGAATATAATCTGAAGGCATTGTGGGAAATGGCTCCATTTTATGGCTTTAGGGTTAGTTTTTTTTCTGTATTTTTATATAAAACAAATGTATATAAACACTTTTAAAATATTTTATATTTTCATGGAGGTGGGAGAGATAGAATCTATACCCGTTGTTTCATAATGGTCATGACTAATTTAATGGACAATATTCCTCTTTCTATTGTAGTCAAATGGTTGCAATATCTCCCTTTATAGATATATTGAGAAATTCTATTGGAATACTGAAGTGAACAGAAAAGTGGCTCTGATGTAGGTTGGAAAAAAGTTGCACTTTGATACTAATGTGATGACTAAAGGCTTGCTTGCTGCTTCCCCAGAACACACACACAGACACATAAGCAAGTATGTGCCTAAACCCATCACAAACTCCATACTTCATGTAAGAAAACTTTCACTGGACGGTCTAATATTCTTTGACTCATTTCACATGGGAGATAAAGAAAACAAAAGGTACAAGTTGCTTTCTCGAGCTTTAACAAAGGCAGCCAGAAGGGAGGGGTAGAGAGAGCGCCTCTCTAAGTATCACCCACCATATTTTAAACCTAAGTAAGGATGCTTTAAAGTAAACAAGTGTCTAGTTAACAAAGTGGTGGTAGGCACGGGAGCTTGAAATTATGGGTTGCTTCTTTTATTGAACTTATTAGGGTGACATTGGTTAACAAAATCATATATGTTTCCGGTGTGCACTTTTATAATATGTCATCTTTACATTGTAT
The DNA here is from genome assembly GCA_007922815.1 of Macrotus californicus. NCBI lineage: Eukaryota > Metazoa > Chordata > Mammalia > Chiroptera > Phyllostomidae > Macrotus > Macrotus californicus. The sequence continues at coordinate 36,444 of VMDR010005751.1, read as the reverse complement.
TGTACGGTCAACACCCCAAGTCAAGTCTCCTTCTATCACCATCTATGCCCCTTTATTCTCTTCCACTTCGCTCTGGTAATCGCCATATTTTTGTCTATGTTTATGAGTTTTTTGTTGTTGCTGTTGTTTTGTTTTTTGCTTAATTCCTTAACCTTTTTCACCCAGCTCCCCAAGCCCCTATCCCTCTGACAGCTGTCACATCTGCTCTCTGTATCAATAAGTCTGTTTCTATTTTGTTTGTTAGTTTATTTTGTTCATTAGATTCCACATATAAGTGAAATCATATATGGTAACAGGTTACTAAATTGTGGGTCAGTTTTGATTAAATGTTGCTCACAGAAAATAAGCTCTGGCTTTTGGTCGCATGGTCCCTGCTATCATGTGTAAGAATTTAAATGCCAGCACTTATTAAAACTAGCCTGAGCAGTAGCCGTGAACGACCTTGGGATGATTCATTAAATTAAAAAAAAAAAAAAGACCTACGATTCTCTTCAAAAATAATTAAAGATCAACAAATTGACAGGTTAGTTGGATTTATTTTAGTATTCTTCTGTGTTTGGGAGGGGCAGTACCACTTAGTGAGATCAACAAATTTAGAATTCAAATATATAAACCTGATCATGTATTAACTATAATTTAGCACAAGTGAATCTATATTCCTGAGCCTCGATTTCCTCATCCTTAAACATGGGCACTAAAACACAGAGCTCCAAGGATTGCTGTGAGCATTAAATATGATAATTTATGTAAAAGAACCAAGTCTCCTGCCTGGAATGCATTCATGCAAAGTAGAACTTGTTCTCTGTAGTAATCTGAATTTCTACCCCAGCACCTGCAGCATCCGGTATGTAATGAGTACTTAATAAATGGTAGCTACTATTATTACTTTTTTAGTTATTTATGACTATACTTACTTTGTTAATTTTTCCAATACTATTATTCTATCTCTCTATTCAGGATCAGGCAATGAGTTGAGGGTTTTTATGATTGCTATTATAAAGCCCTGAGAAGAAATTGCTTTAGCTCTTGATTCATTTTACTTTTTACGTATTTTTATTGATTTTTATGTTGAAATTCTCCTTTCAATATGCTTTAGCTATAATCCTTGTTTACGGGATCCAAGGCTCCAGCATCTGGTAATAAGTTGCTTATTAAAAGGTGACATGATTTTTTATTAGGAAATCAAAATCAATAAATCATGTGTTTGTTCTTAGCAGAAGTTAAATGAACAAATCTACAAAATCAGTTTTTTACCTCGTTATGAAGTTTATATTTTCAGCAGTATAATGGAGTTTTTTTCAGCCTTCAGTTGTTAGTATAGGCTGGAAAACTTTATTGATCTAAATCCAGAGCTGACAAGATGCCACATCAGAATACTGGGGGCAATGCCTAGTGCAGCATCTTCTGGGAGAACTGGGAGCTGCCAGGCACAGGCAGAAGTGCTGCCAGGAGAAGTCCAATCCAGGTTTTTGGAGAGAACTTCAGACCTGTATGTAGCACAGCACTGGGAGCTAGGATAGTGAGAAATTCCTTAGCAAGTGGGCCAGAAAAACTCAGACAATGGGTGAACACAATGGCAAGCAAATTAGAGCCAGGTACAGATGATCACCAGGGTAGAAGGCCTCAAGTGCCCGGCAGGGAGTAAAACTGGGAAAATAAGGACCTCACCCCCAGGGTAACCTCTTCTCTCTTGGCCATTCCTCCCTGGAGATAACATTTAGGACAGAGGTCTCCAATGTCTGGGCCTCAAACTGGTACTGATCCGGGCCTGTTAGGAACTGGGCTACACAGCAGGAGGTGAGTTTGAATATAATGTGCTTGAATCATCCCTAAACCATCCCTACCCCTACCCAGTTTGTGGAAGAATTATCTTCCACAGAACTGGTCCCTGGTGCCAGAAAGGTTGAGGACCACTGATCTAGGAGACAACATTCAGGCTTCAGTTGCTTTTCCAATCCAGGCCCAGAAAAGCACCAAAACCAGGTGGGATGCCAGAACCAACTGCACTGACTAAAGGCCCTCTCCCCTGTCATTGACCAATCAGTGGAGACCACAATCCTGAAAGGGCACACCTGGAAAACTGATGAATATTCTGCTGAAACCCTCCCCTGAGACCTCCCCTAAGATTCCTGCCTGCAAGAAAGAGATAAAAACTTAAGGCAAAGGACCCAGCACTCACTCTCCATCTGGGGAGCAGCCCACACCGTTCCATTTTCCTTCTTCTTCCTCCAGTTCTTTCATCACAGGCACATGTCTCCTAAACTCTAAGGCAATGGGCAGCTGGCAGCTTGTCCCAGGCTCCTCCCCTAAACCTGTCCCCAAGGCCCGCTTTTCTCTGACTTCCCAGTGGGCTAAGGCAGCCCAGCCTAGGCTCTCCTGTTGTTTCTTCTATGTTAAGCCCTTCATTGTTTCATTGTCCCTAGCTTTAATAAATGGATCCTCATAGTCACCTGGTCTCGTGTTGTGAAATCTTCCCCATGCAAAGTCAAGAACCCACATACTACTGACAGCTCTAGGCAGACCCACTCAGGGCCAGGCCCCTGTCTAGTAACAGGAGCATCCTTGTTGAGGGGAAGGGGCTATGGTGCTGTTGTATATTCACCCACTGCAAACTCTAATTAATTTTATCATTTATTCATTCATGAAATATTTATTGAGTCTCTGCTATGTCCCAGACATCACTAGGTGTTCTGAATAGAAATCTTTGATCCTTTCTCTCATGAAGTTTTTTTTTTGTCTGCAAGGGAGATAGACACATATAAATAAACTGAAGTACAAATAGCAATAAGGTCACTGGAAAGGAAAAGGAAGAGGTGTCTCAGCTAGGTCACCGAGGAAGTAGTATGTGATACATGGTGCACAGCAGGTGCTTCTGCATGTCTGTTTAAATGAACAAGGTCAATAGTGATTGATTGATTTCCTTATGAATAGATGCCAAGGAAAACAAAACTTTCTCTTTGTTTCTCTCTCTCTCTTTTAACAAGTCCCACAGTTTGGGTTGTTAATAAAGATTTAAGAAGCTTTGACATAATATTATATTAATGAAGTTAACATTATTGATCAATGAGGCTAAACAACAAACTTCTGAGTTCTTGTAGAGAAAAAAAACGTCTTGTATCAGTCAGGTTACATTTGGACAAGAAGAACTTGAGGCTCTTATAATCAGCACAGGGATTAGTCAGGGGAAGAGTATGACTCCAGTTGAAGGATGAACTTGGTGGTGGCTATGATCCTCTGTAGGCATCAGAACAGTTAGCTTGTAAGTAAGCATGGCTAACCCCAGCTGAAAGTGGCTAGTGGTCATATTTAGGGTTCTAATCTGGGGGGATCAACTGGTAAATTAATCATAAGCACTGGGGGCCACTCGCTCCGAAGTGCCCAGGGAGAATGGTTGGTAAGAAGCAGGCATCTGCCAGATGTTGTGTGTCTACGGCCAAGTTCCAAGTACCAAAGAAGATGTCCAGTTGTGGTAGGAAAGAGATGAAATAAAATAGAAAGCCACACAGGAAGAACAAAGGACTGAGAATTAGCAAATACCAAAGCTGACTTAAGTCTCATTTTATCACAATCTCTTCATGAATTTGAACATGTCAGTTAATATTTATGAGTGTCATGATCTAAATTTATAAAGTGAAAATAACATCATCAACTCTCTGATCAACTCTGTTCAATTTAGTTAACGCCTTCACTATTATTAGGAGGATAAGGTATGCAAACATATTATAAACTTAATGTAATTATATACTATATTAAAATATGGCACATCATAAAAGACAGTTAAAATATGTATATACACATATACACATACACGTGCGTGTGTTACCTTTGTTGAATAAATCTCTATCCCTAAGACAAGGTCAATGACCATGTCCTATGTTCCTATTCTTTTCTCCTTTAAAAAATTTAATGTAATGCTCAACGTACAGTACAACTTAAGTAAAAACTGAATGGATGTGAACAGTGTAGAAATTTTAGTTCCAAGTCTGCATCTAGATTCCTGTTATTTCATTTGTTAGAACACTTTGGTTATAATAGAGGAAAAAGAGTTTACTCTTTTTAAAATGAGTGCCAGCTTTGCAGATTTTGGTGGAGGTAATTAACAGAGTCATTAGGGAGGGCAATGGAAATGTTTTGTGGCAGCATTTCCACCATTTCGGCTCTCCCCAGATTCATTAGCCACCGGGTCCTAAAATCAGTGATGGTCCCAGTTTTTATTCTTAGACTATCCCACGAGTCACTTTTTCTACTTTCTGGAGACAGAGCATTTGAGTAAGATGCTTATTTCTCTTGATGCAGTTGTCTCACTTAGTATGGAACTATTTGGCTCAGTATTTTATTCCTGCTCAGCTGACATCAGTTACTGTATTTTAAACTCAGTACTAGTTAATCCCCACAGAAACTGATATTATGCCTCACAAATAATACAAACAAATCCAAACAGCATATGATTATCCCCTGAAACAAGATGTGCAAGCCATGAACTATGCCCATGTTCACAGGCAAGGTGTTTCTGGGTGACTGTCAGGGAAGACAGTATTTCCTGTATCTCCACTGATTTTCAGGGCAGGGGAAATATTTTATTCACAGAAAGTGTGTGGATTGGCCTCCATCATGCTGTTGGCACCAAATGTGATAGGTGATAACAATGAGAGTTGAATGCCTTAGAGGTGAAGAGGCAAAGACTGAGCTGTGTGGGACTCACATGCAGGGCGAGGGCATCACTCAGCATACCCACTTGACACAGCTAGGAGTCCAAGACCACGCTGTATTGGGGGGCCACGCTATACTAGTAAGTAGTTTTTCCGGAGTGCAAAAGTGGATGTATCCTTGAGAGGAGCCAAGTTCATAGTGTATGCCAAATACAATGAATAAGGTGGACCAGTAAATGGAGAATGGGTTACATGATCAGTGTGTAGTTACGTGGTAACCCCCACTTGAAAGGGTCGGTAGGCTTGTGGTTGGGAGGGTTAGAGAGTTATAGTTTGTATTGTGTAAGACTGTCCCTAAAATACTCGGGCTCCTGAGAAAATATTTTCTGTGGGGCACCTGTTTACATAAATAATTTAAACCACCCAAGCTCTAGTAGGCAAATCTCTTATGAGCCTACGAAGTCCTGCCCTGACAAACAGGAGTAATCTTCTCACCAGGCTGCGCTTTAGAACTGGACCTGGCCACGAGGCTCTGGGATGACTCCAAGACTTAAGTCCTAGGTATCATCAGGCCATCTGGTGAGCCCCCCTGGAGAGGGTTGATGTGAGAAGGTGATTGAGACAGCTGGAGAGTGCCCTGACAGGGAGAGAATAAAAGATCAAAGTCCACAGGGGGTGTGTTCATGGCTCAGGTCACATCCTGCCCAGTGATTACTGTGGCTCTAACTTCCCTGGCAGGGGGTAGGAGCCACTGAGAAAATGCCAAGAAGGCTACCCCCAAGTGCGAGGCCCTGGAACTTCAGTGCGCGAGACAGGGTGATGCTGGTGGCAGGAATTAGCTGAGAATATCCCAATCTTATTGAGTTCTAATGCTGAGGACATATGTATAATAAGGCACATTTTCAAGTAACATTTACATTTTTTTCCAGTGGACATCAGAATATCAGGGAGAATAGCAACAGTAGTTATGGTAGTTATGGTAGTAATAATTGGCTAACACTAATAAAGTAGAAATATTAACCGTTTTGGATTATGTAATGCATGTGCTTTATTTGCATTTACGAATTTAGTATTCTCAGACAACACTGTGAAGGATCTTGAAGCATCTTGAAGGCTTAGAGAGGCAGATTAACTTCTCCAAAGTCCCATATAATAATACTCAGTAAAGCTGGAACTCAAATGCGCATCTAAGAACCAATGCATAGGGTCAATCATTCCCCTCTATGGGACACTTCAAACGAAATATACTGAACAGACCAGGTCATCAAAGAACACCTAGAACTTGACAAAAATAGATGCTTTACTGATCTTGTCCTCGGGTATTTCCTTTATTGTGCCTCCTGCTGAGCTGCAAAGGCACCTCGGGCGTTAAAAGGCATTGACTCAAAGGAATTTCCTTGAGTAGAACATGTTTTTTTTTTACTTCAAACAATTGAAGCATTGCTCCCTCGGTCCTTACTTTGATCCAAGTGTTCAAAGGCTAACCTCTGGCTAACTTCTAACTGTCCCTAAGAGCTCACTCCGCAGGCCATTGTGACTGCTAGGAACTATTTCTGAATTCTGTATAATAGGTTAGGTGTTTCTCATTTATTCTCCACAACGGTCTTTAGCATTTTGCCAACGTTCGTCGAATGTATGACTTTTGGCTCTGAATTTGTATAATCACTTTGTTTATCTGTGATTTTCACTGGAGTTCAAGTTTCTTGTGGGCCGAGCTTATGTTTCATTTGTTTGTGAATGTCTAAGGCAAGTCCCTTTTCATCTCTGGAACTCACTCTCTTCATCTGGAAGATGAACTTCTCCTGACAGCTTTGGAGGCTATGAAAAGCAACCCAAGACAATGGACATAACACTGGCATGTTAACAATTAAATACTGCATATGTGGAGGGGAATATATTCCAGTTCTGAGGATATGGTGGGCGTTCAATCAATGCCAGGTGATGATAATGCAAATTGGAACCTGAGCAACATGTGTTACCTGAGAAGGTTAGTCTTTATTCTGTCATTCAGCTCCTATCAAGACCTACACAGAGCAAAAAGCCATGTATACACTACAAAATCATCGGGAATAAATAAAACTTGGTTCCATTGGTTTACTGAGGAAATAATTATTCAAAATTCAGAAGTTCCTGCTTGGTTTTTTCCTGAACAATAAAAACTCTGCATCCATGGATTCTTCTTTCTAGCTTTGTACTACGCAGCTCATGTTTGCATGTGTGCATTTATTCATATACCATTTGCTGGGTAATAGACAGGAATCTGAGTCCTAAGGACATATTTAAAGATCTGGAAGTGTCCTACCTACCAAGAGTCCCACCGATCAGTTGAGAAAATGGACCAAAAAACAAAACTACATTAGCAAAAACACACGTAATAAGGGGTCCAAAGTGGGCTTACATTGGGTGGAATGGTAGAAATAAAGAGAAGAATTGGTTCAAAAAGCATGGTAGCAGACGGACAGACAAAGCCTCAGTGAGAGAAATCAAGTTACTTGAGCCTTAAAAATTGTTAGAGAGGCATCGGGTGGTTTCGTGGGAGGAGAGGAGCAAAGATGTTAAGGATACCCAGCATGTGAAAGTTAAGGTGGCAACAGAGGCTGCAGGAGGCATTGAGCACTTAGAAAAGGTAGTGTTTAGCAAACTCAGGACTTAGCGTCTCTAAGGAGTTGCTGTGCAGTCAGAGTTAAGAGAACTTCTGTGCCCTTCTAGGGTGATCACCTCCATCTTGTAAACCAAGAGGAAGCCTAACAGAGTTCTCAGCAGAATTACGTGGGCAAGTAATAATATGAGATCATTATTTTTTGATGCACTCAGCCACTGTAGAGCTTGAAGCAGAGAAAGAGCAAAAATCAAAACACAAATTAAGGCTCTAGAAGGACTTCAACTTATGACTTAATAGAGTAGTTCTTTTTGTTTAATAAAAATAATGTTTCTACATATGTATTTTATGAAGGAATCATTTTATAAGAAAAGCTTATGTTAAAATTTGTCTCATGCCGACTCTGATAATTTGGGGCTAGTTGCCTGCATCACTGTTTTAAGAAGGATTCAGAGGCTCTCTCTGGGCTCCAGGGAAAAGAAGTTAATTAAATGGTAATGTATATGTTATGGCCAAGGTCAAGGGAATGGTGGTGGGGTGAACCATACATTAGATACCTGTTGTCCATGCCCATTCAATATAATACAACCGACATGTTTAGGTGTTGGCCATGAGATGGGTATTTCGGATTTCTGTTTATGCCTTTGCTCTCTGTCCTATGTTCATTGTATTAACACATGTCCAATTATCTTCTAGAAATTTAGATATCTCAAAAATATAGCTTGAAAACCACAACTCCCGTTAAAATGTCCATTTTTCACTGACTGAGGAACTGTTGTCTGATGATCGAGCTGCAACAGCTATTTCCATGAAGAATGTACTCATGAATGCACTAGTTTGCAACAACAAGGGAAACGAGGTAAAGAATTCTCATCCTAACGGTTTTGAGCACATGGCTTCTGACTAATGAAATGCCTGACAATTTCTCATTGGTCTAGATGTCCCTAGTCCATGTTAGGTGAATAATATTTCAAAATTTTTGGTAATTTTCCTTTAACAGGCTTTTAAACTTAATGTTTCTGGCTTGCTTCAGGGCTACATCTTTTAATTGCTCGAAATTATCAGTGATGTATGTAGTGTTTTTCACCAAACACGGACTGATTTCAATTAATTTTCTCATGCTTTTGCATAAAAGCCGTCTCTTTCAATTTGCCTAATTGGATCACACAACCTCTTGGAGCTGCAGAGTGACAGTCCTTGAAAGGTTGGGGAAGGAGACAGGAGCAAGGTTGTTTACTTCCTAATGTTTCCATTTGGAATTTTCAGTTGTGCTTGATCAAACAAGACCACTGGCTAAGAATGTGAGTGAGGGAGTTAAAATAGATTATCCCAACAAGTGAGCCCTTGGAATTCCCCCAGATTAAATTTGAACTCCACAGGAGTGACCAAAGGGAATTTGTTTAAGGCCTCCGCAACTACCCCTCTCAAAATTAAAACAGTGGCTTTTTTCCATTTTCATCTGCCTGTGCATACGCGAGAAGTGAGAGATGCTCAGTATCTGTACCCAGGTACATATAAAAAGATATATAGGCTAATTCACAATTAAAGGGCTACAAACTAAACTAAAAAATAAGACAACATTTCTTCCACTTATTTATAAGTGAATCCTCTTTAATGAAGGTGTTATAAACATCAACATTAATTTAGATGGACTTGGCAACTCCACATCCGTAAGTTCACTAGGTATCTACTCTAATGTGAAGAAATATGTATTACTAGCCTCATACAGATTATTAATTTCTATTTTTTTAAAGGCAAGAGACTATAAATTGGATTGCTAGGGCTGCCATAACAAACTACCACAAACTCAGTAGCCTAAATATCAAATTAATTTTCTCATAGTTCTGAAGCCTAGAAGTCCAAGATCAAGAGGACCACAGGTTTGGGTTCTTGTGAGGCCCCTCTCTTTAACTGTCGTATAATTGGCTTCTCACTGTGTCCTTACAAGGTTTTTCCTCTTCAGGTGTCCCTGGTTGTCTTTTTGTGCATCCAAAGCTGTGGGATTGGATTAAGGCCCACTCTAATGACCTCATTTTAGCCTAATTGCCATTTTAAAGTCCCTGTCTGCAAATACAGGAACATTCTAAGGCACCAGGAGTTTGGACTTCAACATATGAATTTTGGGAGGACACAGTTCAGCCCATCACAGACTGTAAGTATCCTAACTGGTCATCAGTAGGGCACTACTTAAAGAAATAATGGTGCATCTATACAGTAAGTACTATCCACTCATAATAAATAGTCTACGTATGCTGACTTGAAACACCTTCCTGACGCATTAAATGGAAAAGTAAAGTATAGAAAAGTAAAATATGCTAATGTATTAAACAGACACAGAGTCTAACAGACACACACACCTACTCTCTTATCACAAGAAGAATAGATAAAGGGTGTGTTCATTTGTAGAAAGGATACCCCTTGTGGCTTAGATGTGGCCAAGGAGACTATTTTGTACTATTTTTTAAATGTCCTTTTTAGAAGGGAGAGAAAGAAAAATAATGTTTAAGAGAAGGAATTAATCTAAGACTTGTAACATGTGCAAAAGCTGATGACGATGCCTTCAACTAAGGAAATGAAGGCGGAAGTTAAAAAAGAAAATAAATGAACGTGTGAAATTTAGCAGCCACGGCACTCAAGCTCTTCTTCCTAAAGACCTTGGCAGTGACACGGTTAGAGTGTCACCCTTTCTGGTATTTCAGGTAATTAAATCTTCTTCAGTAAGGTCATGTCCATGTAATACTGAACTCCACAGTAATATCAGCCCTATTCTATTGAGCCGCCAATGTGTTACTCTGCTTGTGAGACCATATTCCGCTAGACTACAATGCAGACACATTAAAATCTGAGTGGAATATTAAATTGGCCACCACTCCACTACAGAATATGTCATCTGTCTCCATTATAATGCAGTATGGCTTTCTTAGGGGCCTGGAAAACTTTTTGGTATTGTTAATAAGTTTCTGCTGTCTCCTTGATGTCGGCATTTAATTTAATTATCAGGGCTGAATGAACTTGGTGCAGCTGAGTGGTTGCTAACTACTCTGCGGAACTGGAACAGTCCGCAAACAAATTAGTTCTCCAGATGTGGAGTCTTGTAAATAACCACGGCAGGGCTGTGTGCGGGTGGAAAGAGAAGACAGGCATCGTGAGCAGAGACTGACTTGTTTTCCGAAATGGTGGGGAAGGGCATTTGGATGTGGAGAACAGTTTGATTTCGTTTTGCATTTGGAAAAATATCCCTCAAATTATTTTCTATATTTAACCCAGTGTCTGTCTAATCAGTCATTAATTCAGTCATTTAGCTGCGCCCTGTGTCCTTTCTCCAACCCGCCGCCAGTGCCCTTATTCAAATAGTTCCTTAACGATCTTCTCTTTTCCAGACTTATCCATTGAAATCCTGCCACTAGATATAAATTTATAATAAACCAATTAGGTCATTCCTTTGCTCAAAATTACTCTGAGGCTTCCTGTTGATTAAAGGGAAAAAATCCAACTATTATGACAGCTATAACAGACCCTTCATAATCTGGTTCATATTTTTCTCTCTGTTATCATCCATTCCCCCACATTTCCTTCTTTACATGTTATATTCCAGCAATACTGAAACGTTCTCAGTGGCCTGCCTGGGCCACTGAAAGATCCTAAGGGGACTGTCTTCCGATCTAAGTATCCAACAAACTCCCTCTCAGACAGACTAGGTGTTTATTCATTTATTTTTTTCTCTTAAAGTTTTGCTGCTAAAATGTTAAAATTCCCAAGTATCCATAACTTAAATTAAAAAACATATCTGTAACATTTTGCCAAAAGGATACCTTTCATGAAAGGAAACCGACACAGAGTGGTAGAGTAGGTCAAGTTTGGGTTAGCATCATTATACTATTAGCGACCTACCTAATGTCACCTCTGGTCATACTGCACACCAGACGGCGGGGCTGGCATCCAAGTCTTGGAATACAGGAAAACAAAGTGAGGAGACCACTGCATTAATTTTGAGCTTAGTGACCCAGCAGTTTATTGGTTAGGGTTTGATTAACGGTTTCTGCAGATACAGAAAGTTGTCTTGTTTAACTTTTAAACTAAAAATGATATTGGCTCCCAATTATTGACAATCCAAACATAGGGTACTATTCCAGGACCTCCAGATAGAACTTTCCAGGAACTACTTAGGATGAAAACTATTTTAAACAGATGTAGCTTCTGCACTCTGGACTTCTGAACCAAACTTTGGCATTCAGAAGACCCTGAGCAAGAGGGTGAGAGAGCTTTGGCACCAAGTCCTTTGAGGAACTGTCAGAGGAGCAAGAGACTTTACCTTCCAGGAAATGTGGATGTGTGGAGGTAGACTCTGGAAAACACCAGAGACAGAAAATTTCATTAAAAAATGTGCCCCTAGAGATGAATTGGATCAAAGTTTTTTCCAGGCCTAGCATGACTGACATTTGAGATGAGAGAATTTCTTTGTTGGGGGACTGCCCTGCACATTTGAGGATGTTTAACAGCACCTCTACCTCTACCCCACTAGATGCCAATCGCACCTGGCCTCCAGTTCTGACAACGCACTGCCAAATTTCCCTATGGGGCAAAACCTCCGGAAGGGCCTGCCGATTGAGAGATTATTTGAGTCCGTGATTCCTCTCTAATTCCAAAGAAACATGTACCAAGATTCAAATTTGCCATAATGTGCAGAATTTGTTTCAGATTAATAATGGGTTTCCTATACTATTCTTTTTTTTGTTAAATTCCATAATAAAAACTGGCAATCATTTTTAATCCATTTATAAAACCAAGTCTTGACACCTGCAAAATTAGTGACTCAGAACAGAGCGTACTTTATGTAATCTTTAACCAAGTAACACCAATATAATTAGCAATAAAAGCTAGGTAAAAAGTTTTTGAGTGCTAATTTTCTTATTTGCATAAAAGGGAGTTACTTCATACTTCCTTAAATGTATAGGGAAAATAATGACTACCTTCTTAATGATTTTTAGTAATGTATTTTCTTAATTTCTTAGGGATATTTTAATGAATTACATTCCCTAATGAAAAAAAATCTTAAGTTTAACAATAATTTTAGCTTTTTTCAGGTTTTTCTCTTAAATTCAAGTAGAACAAATAACATGTAATTAGTTAAAATATTAATAAAAGTGGAAACATTCTGTTTACAAACAT
>VMDR010005751.1:0-23927 GCA_007922815.1 Macrotus californicus | reverse complement strand
ATATTAATAAAAGTGGAAACATTCTGTTTACAAACATTGATCTGTTCATTTTTGCATCCCTCCATCCATACATCCAAACACTCATCAGTTACCTATTTTCCTTTTTGTCTTCCTAACCATCCATCTATCATTTATCCTTCCATCCATCCATTCATTTTGCTGCTGTTCGTATGTAAGGACAGAGAGTCTATATGATGCCTAATCTGTACTGCCATTGTTGTTACCATCAAATTTAAATACTAGTAATGTCTGAGATATAGTATTTGGTGCTGTTTGTTGCTTTCTTCTTTCTGCTTTGTAAATTATTTGAAATATTAAATGAACATAAATGACTTTAATAATATCAAAATGATTGTGCTTTAAATAGGAGAACACATCAGACAGAAGAAAACTGTAGTTCATTCAGGCTATTGAGAATCCAGATTACAAGGATTATTTCTGTTTTATCAAGTACGGAAAAATTACACTTCTTGAAATGAGAGATATAGGTTCTCCAGTAGAGTGAAAATATTTAAAGAAAATCGGAATTTTAAACATTTTGTGGATTTCTCACAACATTCAGCACTGCTGTGGATTTTGCATAATGTCCATAGAAACATATGAGAAAGCAAACTTATATATATATCACTTCTACACTTCTCTCTCAGCCTGTGTCCCCCAATCTCATATTTCTGGTCTTATCAAGAGCCAGAAATGCATTTGGATACCCTTGTCCTTCCTTACAGCTCCCCATTCCATAGTCTTGACTTTGCAACTTGAAACATTCATCTCTTCTTTCCCCATTTAGGTTTGCTTCTCTGGATCCATTTTTATTCCCTGATTTTGAATAAGTTTAGGGAGTTAAGGCAAGCAAATAATTTAAGATTATCTATCAGAGCATGCTTTCCCAATCTGGCCTTTCAAATATAACCGGCAGGTGCCAATCTCTTGAGGGTGGACATTTTGCATGTAGAGGAACAAATCACTGAGTAAGAGAGTGTGGGCATAGAGAAATGGAGACATATTTTATGAATTATGCATGTTCTATCTCACAGTCAAACTGATTTAAGGCAGCCACTAGCGGCTAGCTAATAGGCATGGAAAAAATACTGTTGTAATTTTAGAAATCCCTGTTTTGAGGGATTATCATTTAATCTAATGTTGTCTTGTATCAACTAAGCTCTGGACATGTGGGGGAGTCCTCTACAAATTTCTTTATTCAATCACTTAGATAAAAAGAGGATATTATTTTTAAAGGGAGTTGACAGTGATACTTAATTCATATTCTTTTTCCACATGGCCTGTTATCTGAGGTCTATTTTAACAGAGAGACTTCAAGTTGTGTGACATCTGATGGCTTCCTTCCTTCCTTCCTTCTACCATGGAACCAAGTTTCCCCTTACTCCTATTTCCTTTGGGTGTTTCTGTTGACTTTTATTGGGTGGAAGTGATATGTTCCAACACTGCTCTGTTTTGATCTTTTACAAAGCTTTGGGTGTGAACAAAACAGATGAATAAATATGTGATTTGGGTTTTATCAAAATACATAGAGAAGTCAGATCAACAGGTTACATGCAAACCCTTCTTAAAAGAGTTGCACCCTATCCAGAGGGAGAATTATTTTAGTTGAAGCTTGACTGGTATGTCATAGGTAGGAAAACACTGTGATATTAGGATTCCTCCTTTTATGGAAACTACCTTCTCAGAGCAATGCACTTTTTAAAATGTAATACCTAAAGCATAGGTTAGGAAAAAAAAACAGTAAAATAAAGTAGAGAAATAAAAACCTTCCTGCATGAGAAAACCTACATTATTTGATACCAAATTCTTTGTTCCTTGCCTTGACCAACACACACTATTGCCTTCTGACAAACAATAACCTAGCCTAGATACAGATGTTGTATCTGTTCACCAGGCTTAAGCCTCTCATCAATCCATGGGAAAATATATAGAAAACAATAGAAAAGAGAGCAAGATAATTAATAGTTTTCTCATATCAGACAAGACAGGACCATTCGAGTATTCCACTTGTACTCAGAATCACAGTACTGGTCTAAATGTGCCATCTATCAATTCACAGCATGAAAACAATCAAATTATAGCCTTTGAAGGAAAGGTAAATCCCGCCAGGAGATTGATGTTTTTTAAATGATCAGAATTTGCTGAGCTAGCCTGCAGAAGCCCCACGTTAATAGGGAGTTGTAGCTACAAAGGAGGAAAGGATAACATCCAGACAGGTGTCCTAGGGAGAAGAGGTTTTTAAACTGGAGGCAAGTTGCTCAGCTCCCTGGCTTAAGGCGGGCCGTTTTTCAGAAAACTCACTCTCACCCACATTGATATAATATCTACAGCATTGCAAAAAATTAAATGCCGTTTTGCCAGATTTATTCATTTAGGAATTATCCTCATAGCCTGACTCATTGCTATTGTGAGTGAAAAAAAATAGAAAAAAATAGAAAAAATATTTCTTTTATTATAACCAGATATAACGTAGGTTATGTAACCTTGGGCAAAAACATTTAGCTTCTTCAACCCAATTTCTGTAGCAGCAAATCAGACACAGTTGTGGCACTTGCTTCATGGTGTACTTTTGAAGATCAGACTAGATAATCACATATACAGTATTCAGAGAAGTGCCTGCCACAGTATGGGCCTCAGTTAATCCTAGTTATCGTGATCTTCTCTGTCTTTATGTGAATTCTATACAGATGAATTATGGGAGGTCATCAAAACCTTGGATATACAGACATCCTTCAACAGGTACTACTTACCCTTGGGAATAGACAACTTATTTCTTGTCCCCTACTCATCCAGCTGCCCCAAGCTGAGTCAGAAACTTATTTCTTAGAGTTAATTACATGCTTGATGTTAAATACTAGGTTGGTTGATTGTCCAACTTGGCAGGCTTAAAAAGTGTTTATTTTCATGCCCACGTTCTAGAACTTATTTATTATGGGACATAGTTCTTTACAAATACATCTCCTCTGGCTGATTCAAATCCAACCAGTACACCCTGAGTCATTGTCTGCATGTCTTGTAACTAAATAGAACATTTTATGTATGTATATGCGCTGTTATTAGAATGGTTCAGTTCCTTTCACAAGTTAACTAGTCCTCGCAGGTACTATTTCTCTGTTGCAGAAATTATCATTTTTGTTTATCATATTTATTGCATTTTAATGCAACTATACCTTATACAAAGTTGTATAACCTTGATGTTCTTCAAGGTTACACAATTCTCTACTATCCTTGAATCCTCTGTGTCGGTGCCTGGCTTCTCCTTGTTGCTAAATAAATGATAGCTGAATATAGACACTACAGTTGAAGTAAACCTTGGTATTAAATCTTTAAAAACCTCAAGTCTTAGGGTTGTAATCCAATCCACCATCTTCTTCTAGGGTCTTTGTTTTTCATAATATGAATAAAAAAAGACACTGTGAATGCATTTGGCTTGATGAGGAAATCAACATGCCTGTGTGTGTCATTGTATCTCCAAAAAATTCCATGGATGTGATTTACCATGGCTGGTAAAGTATACTTCCACCAATTAAAGCAAAATAAAACTACTGACCATTGAGCAGAAATACTTTCCCTTTTCCAGTCTCTCTCATGCTAATGGTATCAAGATCATGTACTATTGGGTTAAAGTATATTTGTATGGGGTCAAAGAATGTACATTTAAAGTTTCCCTCTGTGATTCCTTGTGTAAAATAAGTTAGTGTACTTCTTGTCTTATTTAACACACTCATGATACAAATGAAGACACGAATGAGCCCCAGAAGTGAGAAAATGTTTACTTTCCCTCTTCTTTTTCCCTGTGTTCTTTGGTAGCACTTGGCCAATGAGAATTATAAAACTGTTCCATCTTGTCATGTCAATTGCTTTTTTTCTATAGACAACTTCTCTTCTAACAGTCATCTATATTGTATTGTGTGTTCATCACACCAAGTGAAGTCTCCTTCCATCCCCATTTATGCCTCTTTTACCCTCTTCTACCTCCCCCCACTCTCTTCCTCTGCTAATCACCAGACTATTGTCAATGAGTTTTTTTTCTTTGCGTAATTCCTTCACCGTTTCCCCCAGCTCACCCCTCCCTCTGACAGCTCTCAGTCTATTCTCTGTATCTGTGAGTCATGCCGGTAGTTTAGTGTAAGTTGATCTGTCAGATCACATGGTCTGTCCCCCAAATGTCAGGAAAGACTCCCCACTCATCTTTTCCAAGGATGTCAAACCAGTAACAGAATTCAGCATCATGTAATTAATAGAGCTTGTTTGGCCTGAGAATAAATGTCTTTAAGGGTAAGACACATGCACATGTACACTTTAAAGTTTGGGAATATACCATCACATCTGTTATTGCATTACACCCTCTCTTTATCAGTCAGACCAATTTGCTCATAAATCTTTAGGTAATTGGCTCTGCTTATGGCCTAACTCTGTGAAATCCGGCTCTCAGCAGAGATGCTTTATACAATGTGACCTCCCTGAGGACATTTCTCTGAGTTTTGCTCTTACATTTTCTTTACAACTTTTCAGCCTAAAAATAATTAGAAGGCCTGACAGCTAGTCAGAAAACGTGGACTTGAAGTTACTTTTAAAGGAACAGCTCTTTTGATTGCAAGGCTTAAACAGGTCACCATAAACTGGTGAGTACCAAATATACCTTTAGAATTTAGACTTCTTCTCAGACCTGTCTCCAGGAAATCTAAACCTGAGTGTACAGGAAACACTGCCTTCCCTCAAGATTCTATGGAATTTTTGGTAGTTGTTTCTCAAAATCACAAGTGTGATTCTTTCTTCCCTTTCTTCCCTCCCCCCTTCCCTCCCTCCATTTCTTCATTCATTCCTCTGTGTCTCTTTCTTTC
Source organism: Macrotus californicus (assembly GCA_007922815.1). Classification (NCBI taxonomy): domain Eukaryota; kingdom Metazoa; phylum Chordata; class Mammalia; order Chiroptera; family Phyllostomidae; genus Macrotus; species Macrotus californicus. Next base: position 19,083 of record VMDR010005751.1, on the reverse strand, counting down.
TTTGCCTTTCTTATTTTTTTTCAGAGCTCCTTATACCTTTAAGAATGAAGTTTAAACTTCTATTTTTTATTTCTATTGAGGGGAAGTTTATAAAATATAAAGTTAACTATTGTAAACAATTGAATTGCATTTAGTACTTTCACAATGTTGTACAAATACCACCTCTATCTACTTCCAAAATATTCCTATTCCCCCAAAAGAAAGTTCCATGCCCATTAAAGAATTATTTTTTATTTTCCCCCTTAACCCAGCCCCTGGAAAACACCAATCTGTTTTCTGGATCCTATTATAGATCTTTAATATACATAGCACATACTGTAGAGGACCTTTTGTGCCTAGCTTCTTTTACTTAGAATGATATTTTGTACATTCCTTTTTCTGGCTGAATAATAATCCATTGTATGCATATGCCTCAGTTTATCTATTCAGCTGTTAGTGCACAGTTGAGGTCTTCTTACCTCAGGACTATTGCAAATAGTACTGCTACAAACATGTATATACACCTGTTTGGGTACCTGTTTTCAACACTTAAGAGTATACCCCTTGGATTGGAATTGCCAGGTTCTATGGTAATTTTATGTTTATGTTTATTTTTATTTTGAGGAACTGCTGAATTGTTTTCCACAGTAAATGAACAATTTTATATTCTTACCAGCAAAGTACAAGTGTTCTAATTTCTCTACATTCTCTCTAATTTTTTTTTTTACTTTAGCCATCATACTGTGTGTGAAAGGGTATCTCATTTTATTTTTAACATGCATTTCCATAATGACGAATGATGTTGCGCATCTTTTCATCAAACTTTTCATTTTTATTAAGAGGCTTTTAGGACCTCCTCCTGTCCATTTTTCCAATTCACCTCTCAGATCTCCCCTAAATTCTGTACAATATTTTCTATCCCTATCTATGTGCAGTTTCCTCAGTGGGCTATGTTAGTTTATACCTCTATGTAAGTTACTTTCTTGCCTGGAACGTATTTTCTTATTTTTCCTCTGATGGTTATTAAAGACTCATCTCAGATCTCCAAGTTTGTACTGGTTTCCTCTCCTGCAAATCATGATAGCTCCCTTTACATAATTATATCAATTTTTTATGCTTTCTATATTATTTTTATGTCTTTCTCTACTCAATTTTAAACTTCTAAAGTGAAGAATCATCATCTTGACTTTATTTAACCATACTTTCCAAATTTGGTGATGACACCATCATCTTTGACACCCCAAGTGTTTTATATAACCCATAGAGAATGTCCAAAATCTGAACACACCTGAAAATGCTGACTCTTCTAGCCCCGACTCCTTAATCCTTTCCCACCTTAACTCTATTCCCATTTTTCTTCCTTCTTCTCCCGCCTTCCCTTTCTCCCTTCCTTCCTAGACTCTTATAAGTTTCCATTCTTCCCCTTTCTCCTCTCCTGTCCTCACCGATCTCTCAGCCTCTCATCACTGACTCTTGTTATCTCACTCAGTGGCCTCTCACCCCCTTTATCCCTTTCTCCCTCCTCGCCTCCCTAACATATGTTTCATTTCTTTCAATTTCTCTGATGCCCCTGGTCCCTCTATTATACCCCTACTGCATTTCCTAAACTAAGAATGTCCTCCCATACTCCATCTTCTACACAGTTAGCTGTTCAGCATCCTTCACACCTCAGTGTGTGCTACCTCGGGGATGCCTCTCCTGAAACTCCGGACTACACTAATTTCCTTTTAATATTGTCTCTCATAGTTCTACCTAATTTCATTTTATCTTTAAGATCCTCTCTTGGAAAAGGAATCTGAAAGTCAGGCTGCAGCCAAATTGCAAAGAGCTGCACAGTATTCTCCCCTACCAATCCGGGGCTCAACGCCTTGACACACTGAGATAAAACAGTAATCAAACAATATAATGCACCTCAAAACATGCTCTGCTTGGGTGAAAGGTATAGAAAAATGCCAGGTGCTATTATCATTATCTCCCGACTCTGTTCTTCCCATTGCTCTGCACACATGCACAGTAAAGGCGGTGCTTCCCCAAGGGCAAGGTTGGGAGTGCACTATTAATTCAACAACAGGTTAACATTTTAACTTCTATTCATTTGACCTCTAGTAAGCCGATCACCAACTATGTATGCAGCCTCTAAAGAGAAATGAGAAGAGACATGTAGTCACTGAAGACAGAGTTAAAGATCTATCAAACAGCTTTTGAAAAACGGTTTTTCTCTAAGAAGTCATTCATTTAGCTTATGGGATTCTTATGATACACCCATTAAGAAGTACTTGCAGAATCTCTAAAGCAAACAACAGGAGAGAGCCTTATACCCAGAGTCTGGGAAGCAATAATCTGAAAACAAAGAAGAGCAAAGAAGTACATTCAGCTCACTCGCTGTCCTTCCCTCTCTCTGTGCTCTGCACAAGGTCCACAGCTGAAGTCGTGGGGAATGAGGTCTTAGTTTTCCCAAAAAAATCATTCCCCCTGCATGGCTATTCCTGCCCCAACTCTCATATGGTGCATTAGAAGGCAATAAAAATGTAAAAAAATAATCAAGTGTTTTTGTCCCTGATGCAGTTAATTCAGGTTTTTCCAGCCTATTGGTTTACCCCCAAACAGACAGCGCTGTCCTCTCAGGGACAGTGGCTGTAGAACATCACAGGAACTCACAGAGGCCAACCCGTTTTCCCAGCTTGTGCTAAGACTGCCCTCAGAAGGAAGCGGTTATGCACATTCACTACCTGACAAGGACATTGAACCTCACGGTAAGCCTATGTGGTAGAAATTACTCTATTTTCACCCGTCATTTAAGTGAGGTTATATAATAATACAAGGTTTTCACAACTTTTGTCAAACTTCCAAACTTGAGAATAAATTTCCTTTGATGAACAAAGTCTCAGGTTATCATTCTGCAAAGAATTGTGGATAGTTAAAGTGATGGTAGGACTTTAAAAAGGAAAAAAAAGTAACAGGAATCTTTGATTATGTATTTATGTCTACCCCACTGAAATAGCATCTACAATATGAAGAAAGTCACCAATACTTCCGTCACATATTATATTCTACTGACAAAAATAACTAAAATCAACTTAAGCCGTGAACATCACTTTAATAGCCAATGACGTAGTATCTGGGGAGTTACTGTTAAGTGTCTCTCTTTGCAGTCAATATCAGACAATCCTCACTTTCCCATGCCACGTGGAGGCACCTTTGAGAAGAATGGCTCTTAAATTTAATGTTTAGAAAAATGTTGCTAAGGTTAAATTTCATTCCATACAGATAACTCGCCAACCATTCACGGAAACGCTCCAGTCAGTTTCTTTTGTATGCAGCTATGTGATGCTCACTTAAAAAAAACAAAAACAACTTCCTGACAATGTGTTTAGACGCATTATAATGCAAAAACATGCAAAACTGGGTGGCTGTAGATACTTTTTCATTGGATGAAAACAATGCAAACTGCACACTGTGTCTAAATGTTTAATGTAAACATTTGTGCTGAATATCTTTGCAAATCAACAGCTGCTCACACAAGAGCAGTGAGTCTAATGGATTTCATAGTTGAAGCCCCCAATCAGGATGGAGTTCACATTCACCATTCATGGGTTACTCAAGCAGCCTTTGTGACAAAATGATTATCTACTTCTAATCATGTTCCAAGAAGCAATCAAAACAAAGTTACTCAGCTCATATTTCTAGACCAAGTGAAGTGCAGGGCAATTAATTTTATTCCCCAAACAAAATCCAGTTAGTACTATTGATATGAAGTAATGTTGTGTTACCATAATGCAATTACGTTATGTGTGCCCATTCCAACTGCATCTGAATTTTCTATTCCTGTTCTATGTACATTCAAAGCATTGTAATTAAGGGTGCTTGCAAACCCTTGGGGATCCTGGATTGAACATCTCCCTTTGTGAGAAATCAAGAATTTCATGAACCAAACTGATTTGTAGTTTAGCAGAAATGTGAATCTTACACGAGGAGGCTAGTGTGTGGCAGGCGGTCACTCACTATAGGGACAGATAGCATGTGTGTATACCCTGATTTAGCTATATTATTCTTTACTAATCACTATACACAGACTAACCTTTGCGAGGTGATGGGAATTGAGGCTCTTTGTACAATATGAGTGCCAACTGTAAGTGCCAGTAATAAAAGTCAGGAGGAGATAAAGATATTTTTATGAGTAATGGCACTCTAACCAAAAATAGCAGCATCTCCTCCTCACTGCCCCCTGTCCCACTACAACCTCTAAACGAGGCGGAATTATAAACTATTGTGGTATTAAATAGCTGATTCCTAGAGGTAGTAGAGTGTATTTCTCATAATTGGCAAAATTGTAATAAATGTGACTAAATAAAGGTATAATTATCTCATTTCATATAACATTTCCTTCGAGGCTGATTTTTAGATCTTGCTATTACAGCTTAGTCTAAGGAGCAGGAGACAGACTCTTACAGAGGTACCATGCATTAACCCTTTTGCATCCTCTGAGTACCTTCTTAGTAAGACAATATGTTCTAAGTGACTAATCTTATTCACTTGGGTTTCACCTACATCTCATCTCTTCAGAAAGCAGAAGATGCTATATTTATTTCTTCTACCCCAAAACATTTGCTTTGTCTCTTTTTTCTTTACTTATTTGATCTAAGAAAAAAGTGCTTTCTTAGAATAAATACTAAATAAAACAATTATTCTTATTAATAAAAATATACCACTTTAAAATGCCTTTTTCGCACCCGGGAAAATGAGAAATCCTCAAGCTACCCTGATGCGGATAATCTTTCTTTCGCGGACTTGTGTAATTCCGACAAAGTATTCTTATAAAAGCTGCTATATTTTCATGTTCAATTCCCAAGTTCACTTCTAATCTACCATTTATAATGCCGACCATATATCTCTCCTGGATTATCATCTTTTTATCATGAAATTTCCCAGCTCACAAATTTTAATGACCTCTCATGTTGGCTTTCAGGAATTCAAACAGTTTGCTGTTACTTGGTTTGTTTTAAGTAAAAATCAACTTCTTCGGGTTATTTAAGCTCAAATGTCACCAAATCTAAAATGAGAGGCAGGGTCTGAAATGATCATTTATTATGTACCTCCTTGCTGTACCAGGTGCGTCACAGGCATCCCCTTACATAATCTTCCTGTTGATCCTGGGAAATGGAGGAAGGAAATGAGACCCAGCCCAACTACCTGCAAGTGCCAACTTTTGGGGTCAAACAAGCCCCTTAGACTCCAAAAGTGGTGTGTGTGTGTGTGTGTGTGTGTGCGCATGCTCACATAGAGCTAAATAAATAAATAGATAATAGATAGATAGGTAGATAGATAGATAGATAAATAGGAAAGAAAGAAGGTCTGGAGATTCACGAGTACAATGCATGGTTGCTGGGGGTAAAGGACCTGGGTGTTTTAGTTCCTGTCCCTGTGCAATGAAGGCCTTGTGGATTGCTACTCTCACAACAGATGCACAAAACCTCGAATGTCACCTGCAGCCTGAATCAAGCCTAGTTCTACTGTATCTCTTTGAGCACAGGCCTTAGATTACTAACTAATTCTTGACTGCCAATATCTGGGAGATCTGCTCCCAAAAGTTTCCCTCTACCCAATATGCACACACTCTTGAGAGCAACTAATAACTGCTTCAAGGGGTCAGTGCATATTGCTATTATAAATATCTGCTACTGACTTCTCATAGCTAATTATAGCTAGTCAGATCCTTGTCTAAACATGGCAACATGAGGGAAAGCAACATCATACTATTCATTCATTATTTCATTCTCACAAATATTTGAGTGGATACCATGTGGTAGGAATTTTTCAAGAGTTTGGAGCTATAAAGGTGAGACACACCTCCTGAACCCAAATACTCCATTCACCACAATCAAGATCAATAATTCTGAAGATATTCTCCTTCAAGTGTTAGGGTTTCAACAAAACACCTCAACATTTATCCATGGCTTACACATTTATAAATACCAGACAATGTAAGTACACACCAAATGGAAATAAAATGATAAATGAAGCTACATCTATCAGGTGGAAAGTTACTTGTGGTTATTTTTTCTCAATTTTTCAAATTGCACAAATAATTATATGTTTACCTTTTGAAAAAACAATGCCAGTTACAGCAACACACCATATTCTGCCTTCCTGGTAGAGGACACCACCTTTCACTATTCTTGATAAGCTCCACCTACATTACCATGCATATTTTGTCCAGCTGGCTGAGGTATTATTGACAAGTAAAATTTCACACAATTAAGCTAAACAACATAATTTGACAGGCATACATATTGTGTAGGTGAATGCAATCCAAGCGAAACTGTGACTTTTCTTATTTCTTGCAGTCCAAGGGGATCTTTTACCCTCTCCCCTGCATTCTGGGGTTTTCACAAAGGCATTCTTGTCTGTGGGCAATTGCTAGCTGCTTTTTCTGCACAGGGGACTATAACCAGGGGCCTCCTATTCTACCACTTGCTTGACATATCACTCAAAATATATATTTTGGTTGCACACATAGCCAGGCAGACCTTATCATTGTGATGGAAATACACAGAAGTATTAGTGGCCAAAACACAGCAAAGGCAGCAGTAGCAGTAACAGCATCCATAGATAAGCATCTACTTGTGGAAACGTGCAAAACTCACTCTTTTCAAACAACTAAGTACCCCTCAAATCAGAGACCAGCAATATCTAGGTGAGTTCTTTAAACACATAACAGAAACAATGAAGAAATGACTGAAGCTCACCAACCTGTTAAGAAAAATGAAGGAAGACACTTTCTTCTCCTGTGACCTTGGCAGGGCTCATCAACTCAACACACACCTGACCGCAGACCGAACCCCACCCACCAGAGCACGCCAGGTCGCAGAATGCCCTTATTCACGCGCTGACTCTACAGCATGGACCAAGAGTAAGTTATGGGGAGCACTAGGCTATTCCCTTCCTCTTTTTGGCCTTAGTCATTTAACAGTGAACAGACATCATTTTAAAGATTTCTTTAAGCTGGAGAAAGAACTGACCTTCTCTTAAGTAATAAAAGAAATGTTTATGGACCAAATAAAAGAATAAACTGAAGAGTAAAGATAACTTACAGGCCCAGCAAAGGTGGAGCTCCTCTCTCCTAGAACTTGGAAACAGAGTTCCTGAGACTTGACCAAAGCGCTGAGCTGTCTTTTATTTCTTCACGCTCTGCTCCGACTGTGTAAACCTGGTGATGGAAAAGGCAGCCTTCCAATAGATCACGAACAGACAGCAGCCGTCTGAAAGTACCCTAAGGGAAAGAAAGGCATGTTAGTGACAAAGTATTTCAGGTATCTTCAGAGCTGTATACTTGTAAGATACCACTCTAGGTAAAGTATACAAACGCCTTATTTCCAAGAGTTGGGAATAAGAACGTTTAGATGTGGTTTATACTCTAGATTTGAAGAGATGTTTGGTTGTGACATCTCAAAGTAAATCTTCCTGCTTTCACGTCAAAGGTACCACTAATAACAGTGACTAAAAACCCAGTGTGTGGCAGGACTTTATATGAGTTTGCACTTTCCAGTCTCACCATCACAGTTTGGGGGGTACACATTTGAAAGAAAAATGGCATCCAGGGAGGTGACCTGCGTATTAAGAACATGTCACCCGTAGGTCTTGCAGGTGAGATATAAAATCAGTTACCTCTGAGTCTAAGTTGAATAGGCTTTCCACCACATCACGCTGCCAGAGACAGGGTTAAATGTGTGCGGCAAGGGAAAGCTAAAATGAATGTCAGGTTTTGGAGGCAAAAGATGCTACGTTTTAGATGTACTGCTTTGCAGATGGATATCTAATTGGAGACGTCAAAGATGCAGTAGGTTCTGTGTCTCTGGTTGCTGCTACGTGTGTTTTCCTAGACCATCTTCAACCAAATTCAGCTCTATTATTTGTAAAATAAAATTAATTGATGTCAACACTTTATTTTTATCGGATGCAACTGATAAGTACTAGTTTCCTTTTACCTCCTTTGGAGAACTATGGCTTATCAGAGGTAACTGGTTTGGCCTTTTTGAGCCTTACTTCATTGCTTTATGACTGAATCTGCAGGTACCAGTTCAGTTCCGCTTAAATCAGTGTGTTTAGTAAAATGTGTAGATCCACGGGGAAAGCTGCAAAGAGACACTCTATGAAAATGTATGCAGGGAAACCTCGTTTGTTATTATTAAGACACTTGAATAAAGTCCAAAGCCATGAATTTAGAAACACTAAAACAGTTAATACAATTATTTAAGAACATAATTTACTCAACAACAACAAAACCTGATTTAAAAACTGGGCAAAGAATTTAAATAGAAATTTCTCTAAATGAAAAAGACAAATGGCCAATAGGCATAGGAAAACCTTCTCAAAATAACTAATCGTTAGAGAAATGCAAATAAAAACCACAATGGGATAGCACTTTCCTCCATTAGTATGGCTATTATTAACACACACCATCATACACATAAAATCCAGAAAATGAGAAGTGCTGACAAGGATATGAACAATTTGGAATTTTTGTACATTGCTGGGAGGAAGGCAAAATGGGGGAGAAGCAGCAGAAAATAGTGTAGTAGCTTCTTAAAAAATTTAACATAGAATTACCATAGGTTCTAGCAATTTCATTTCTGGGTACATACCCAAAAGATTGGACAGCAGGGACTTGAATAGATATTTGCTTATCCATGTTCATTGCAACATTGCTTATATTAGTCAAAAGATGGAAATGACTCAAATGGCCATTGACAGATGAATGGAGAAACAAAATGTGGTATATACAGGTGATGGAATATTAGGTGCTCAGAAAAAGTAATGGAATTCTGCCACGTGCTACAGCATGATGAACCTCGACAATATGGTGCTAATTGAAATAAAGCGGTCACCCAAGGATGAATACTGCATGATTTGACCACGTGAGCTATGTAGAGAGGTCAATTTCATACAGACGGAAAATAGAGTGGTGTTTGTCAGAGGCAAGGGAGAGAGGCATAAGGAGGTGTTGTTTAATGGTTGTAGGGGTTCAGTTCTGCGAGATAAAAAGCGTTCCGGGGGTGAGCGGGGCTAATGGCTGCACAGCAACGTGAATGCACTTGGAACACCAAACTGTACGCTTAACAATCTTCATGGGGATGAATGTTATCTTGCGTATCTTCCCATGATTAAAATAAAGATAGTGGCACAGTATTTTCTTGACTTATGGATTAAATTAAAAAGCAAAAGTTTCAGTTTGGCATAGGGCATGTGTATGGTATCAACACTCAGTACAATTAGCAATAGTCAATGAGAGCAATATATAAGAAGCCCACATTGTCCTCCAAAATGTGGTTATGTGTATATGTACACATATACACATAACCATACCTATATATGTATACTCATATATATCAAAAGCATTATTATGTAACAATACCAACTTTCAAGCACAGACAGCTCAGATGGGGATTTATAAACCCAGAGATCCCTTTTCCCACTAACAAAAGCACAGCAATTAGATGCTGAGATTAGAACTCACTAAGACTTGGGTGCAGAGAAAAAAGAATAAAATAAAAGTCAATTTGTAAACAATATTGTTATGTCTGTAATTTATATAAATATTTCAGAGGATATTTAGCAAAAGCCCCTTGGTAATGAGTTTCAATACATCAAAGCAGAAATAAACACATATGTTCACCGTGACTCAAAAAATAATACAAATAAATTATTACAAAATGAGAAAAAGATTGATTGGACTGATACTTTTTGGAGCGGCTGTTTCTTTTTGGTTAATTCCATCTATTACATGACGTTGCTTAAAACTTGTTAAAAGTCTGTTTAATATTATTAGCTTGTTAAATATTGTCATAAATGTTTTAGAGTTTGGTTATTGCTTTCTTCAGATCCATAACCTTGCTTTAATAACCCACATATATTCACATCCACTTAGCAGACACATTACACTGTATCATTAAGTTACACAATGAGTATAATTGCTCTACTTCCTACTGATTCTCTCCTCCATCTAAGTCATCAGAAAAGAACACATTCTCAGAGGTTTGCAGTCTGAAAGCCCAGTGGCTTCTGAAGGGATCGAGCCAGGTTAGAGTCACCATCTCTCTCTTAACATCTTAATTGTTTATTATGTACCTCCGGGCAGGTCACAGTTTTTCTGGAGATACTGCCAATCTGACTTGAATCAGAAAACTAACCTCAGCGCTCACCCTACAGTCAGAGGAGGCCAGATGGCCAAGAGCCGCTGAGAGCTTCCAGGAGCTTTCTACCCTCTTAGGGCATAAATGGAATTTCCTGATTCAAATTTGCATACAAAAAGTCAACTCTTTAACACCACTTTTATTTTTTAAGTCAACATTTAAACAAAAGAAAGAAAAAGAGTCACCTTTGATTAGATGCTTGAAACCCTTTAGATTTACCCCATTGCTCTATTTCCTGATTCTTTTGGATGTCTGGCTATGCCCACTTTCACTTAACGTGTCCTCGAAAGACCCACGGTAAAAAATAACGTTAAACACAAAGGGCTGTTCTGGGCCTCAGTTGTCGTGAGAGATTAGATGTGAACAGATCTTGAAACTTTGGGCAAAATAAAAATTTGGGAGCAGCAATGATTTCAGTTGCCTAGAAATTCCTTCAACATATGCCTTACTCTCTTTGAGTGAATTTCCAAAACAGCCAATTGAATTGAACACCTGCAAGCATTCACTTTTTGTTACTTGTTAAAAGTGATCTTTCCTTTGAGGTATAAATCATTTCCATGAAAGATATGCAATGTCCATTTGGGATTCCAGGCAGGAGCATGAAACATCTGTGTTGGGGGGTGAAATAAGAATATTAGTGAATACTTTGGTTATTGTTTCAAGTGAAGTAACCTAGTTGGGTTCTCAGGAGGCCTGTGAAGGCCATGAGACTGTAGACAAGATTTTTAAGCACTCTGTGTCTCGTTTCCCATATCTGCAATGTGTAACAGAAGCATTTCCCTACCTCTCTTCTTCCAATCAGGGCTGTAAAAGGTGTACCCAGTCCAGTGTCTGAATATATCTGACCAAGACTGGGCTCTCCCCCAGGGAGCAGTCTAGACACTGAAGTCACTGATTTCTAACATGCAATGTCTTTGGGCAACTTGCTGTACGTGAATACTCCTGCAGAACACAGGGAACCTCTGATCTGGGGCTGTTTGGAATAGCTGATTTCTCCTTCCATTAAAATAGCTGAAGTTTTTTATTCATTAAACAACTTGTTTTGGGCAACATGTTCTGATAAAGCGCATGCCTGATGATGACTTTATTTAGGTTGGCGTTCTTTTCCATTGCCATGCTATGAGCAAGATAGTGGGGAAACTTCCCTTACGCATTTCATCCTTAACCTACAAGTGAGAGGAGGGGTCTGCTTTGTCACAGTCACATGCCCACCATACGTGACAGTGGTGTTCACTCGTGATCACTTTAATCAAATAGAATGCTTTTAATTTTTATTCTTCAGACATTTCCCTTTCTGTGAATATCGACTGAAGTTATGTATATTTTTTTCTCTCCAGATTGGAAAGATGATCTGGCTGTGCTTGTTCCAGAAGTCCCTTTGTCACTACTCAATTATCACTGCAACGTTTTTCAAGTTCTGCCATGGGAGAATCCTCAGGGAGTACCAGCCAGAAAAGTGGTGGGAATAGACCTTTAGTTTTGCCAATTTCCCACCCCCTCCTGGCCACACACACACACACACACACACACACACACACATGCACATACAACTAGAAAACTGCAGTTTTAATCTGGTTTTGCTTACTGAATTTCCAAAGAAAATTTTTATTGGGTTTCAGAACGAATCAAAAACAGATTCAAAGCATTCAATTTAGTCTCCCTGGCATGGAACATAAGTTCCATTATCAACTTGCTCCCAACGTTTGTCAGGTCTGTCTCTCCCCACTTCTCCAAGTATCCGCCTACACAATATTCCTGGCAGATCCCCGAAGGTGCCACACTTCCGAAAATCTGATTCTGTTTTCTCTGTTTCTCACACCGCCGTTCTTTCCTGTGGTGGACTAGCTAACTCACTCCGACTCGTCTCCCAGAACTCAAAAACATTCTGAGGCTGTAGGTGGGGCCTCTTTTCTGTGTTCCCACAGACAATTCTGTGGCTCATCTTGCCTAACCCAAACTGCAGTGTACTGCAGTCACATTAAAAGAGAGTGAAGGGTTCTTTTTCCCATGAAGGAACCCTCTGAGGGCAGATATCATGTGTGTTGTGTGTGTGTGTGTGTGTGTGTGTGTGTGATTCCTAGTACCTAACTCCTTGCTGGGTACACGATACACATTTTGCTTGTATTTAAATTAGATAGAAATATAAAATATGTTTTCTTTTTCTTACTCTATTTCAATGTGTAGCTACTGGAATTTGCAGTGGGACATCCCTTCACCTTGGTGCAGATAGACACTAAATGAGTCACCTCCAAACTAGTGAAACCCCTGCTGACTTACTAAAAACTAATGCAGAAGGTGGGGGAGGGGCATATAAGATTGTAAAAAGCCAGTCGGGAGGGTTCAAGTGTTGGAAGAGGTCAATGAGCGGGTGTGACCACTGGCTGACCCCGGAAATCAGAGATTCCTCATTCCCTCCCCTGTCTTCCAAATGTATGTTCTACCCCTACAGCCAGGACTAGCCTGAAACCATTTTGAAAACACAGCCTTGAGAGAGCAATCCGTTATTGAGACCACCTGCACTCAGCACGTCACTGAACGCTGTTCAGGCCTCCATATAAACATGTAAGGTGCTGGAGGCCGGCACGGAGACCTACTTGTTCTGTGGCACCCATGTCAAGCCACATACATAAGTTCCCCTGCTTACTAAAACCCGCCATCTACCAACCTGGATGGTGTGCCGCCTTCTCCAGTCTCTCCTTGTTCTCCAGGTAGGAAGACCAGTGTGCGAACCAACAAGGGCAGACGGTGGATGCAGGTGCGGGAGCATCTCTGGGCCCTTGACTGTTGGCACAAACTCCTGAAGCAGAAGAGGCTAGCCGTGGGCATTTGCAGGGTGGCGAGGGTGCTCAGAATCCCGCCAAGACCGGGTATTTGAGCGGCTGTGGGTCTGGTTGTTAGCATGTGACTTGCCAGGCTGCAGGTGGTAGAAGTGAGCATGCGCGTGGGTGGCGCAGAGTGGTTGAGGAATTCCACCAGATTCGGGTACTTAAGCAGCTGTGGGTCCAGCTACTAATGCCTGCCTCGTGAGGCTGCAGGTGCTAGAATCAGGCATGCGCGTGGGTGGTGGAGACTGGTTGAGGAATTCCGCCAGATTTGGGTATTTAAGCAGCTGTGGGTCCAGCTACTAAATGCCTGCCTCGTGAGGCTGCAGGTGCTAGAAGCGAGCACGTGCATTGGTGGTAGAAGCTGGTGGAAGAATCCCGCCACATCCAGGTACTTAAGCATTTGTGGGTCTGGCTGTTGACGCGTGACTTGAGAGGCAGCAGTTGTAGAAGCGGGCATGTGCACTGGTGGCAGAAGTTGGCAAAGGAATCCGGAGAGATTCAGCTCCGGGTACTTGAGCATCTGCATGTCTGGCTATTGGCACGAGACTTGCAAGGCTACAGGTGCTAGTTGGGGGCATGTTCAGGCGGAGGAGACTGCTGACGTAATCCTGCCTGAGTCAGGTACTGGCGCAGCTGCGGAGGACAATAGGAGAAGGTAGGGACGCAAGCAGCTGGCATCCGAATGCAAGGGCACAGCAAAACCCGAGGGTCCCTCAGCGGCAAAGCTGCGGGGCTCTGTGCTGGCCGTGCTGACCACTGGTTTCCTTCGTGGTGAAAACTGCTGGTGCTCTCTGCAGAGCTGTCACTTGAGGTCCGCCCTGATGTCCCCAGAGATGATAGCTGTTGTTGTTCACCGAGTCTGCAAGGGCTGTTGAGTCCTGGGGGCCTATTGGAATTCGGAGCTGTGGTCACAGATCGTCCCTGCTGCCACGTGGCTGAGATCAATGGTCTCTGCTTTCTTCCTGTTTTTAGATCTCTCTGGACTCTCAGCCATGCCCGTCTCTGGGTGGCGCGAAACCAGGTCCTTCATGCAGAGCCCCGAAAGGCTGGGGAAGCTGGTGCCCTCTGGGTTCACTCTCTTTTTTTCCGTGAGAACTCTGTCGGGGTTGGGGGTTGTCCCTTGGCGCGAAGCAAAGCCAGTCTAGGGAATGGGGCGATGCAGGCAAATTGAAAACAAAACAAACAAAAAATGGACAAAACAAAACAAACCCTTATAGACACAGAAAACAGTACGATGACTACCAGAGGGGAAGGGGGGTGGGAGAGGCAGAAGAAGAGGGTAAGGAGGGGGTAAAGGTGTTGGAGGAGAAGCAGTCGGGAGCACACAGTACAATACGCAGATGACATATGATAGAATTGTTCACCTGAAACATGCAATTTTATTAACACCCTGATAAATTAATAAAAAAGAAAAAAAAACGTAATGTTCCTCCTACCCTTTTTGTGCACTATGCGAACCGAGCTCTGGTTTGCTTCCTTTGAGCAAAGAACCAAGTGGCACACCCAGGGCAGTCACCCCACCAAGGATGACTTATTGGAAGCAACTACAAAGTTTTATGGGGGACAATTTCCAAAGCCGTGGCTCCCCAAACGGAAAGCCCCGGTGCTTTTATCCTGTCAAAGTAACGTGCGTTCATGCTGGACATTTTTGTCATAGCATGGGTAGCATGTAAGGGGTGGTGGTGGGTTGGCACGGACCTGCTAGCAGGCCATGCTCCTTCAGGCATCACTCGTGCTGACAATGGCATTGAAACTCTCCCAGAGGCGAGTATTTTACTATAACAACAAGCTCTTGATTACCTTCAGTTCCACGTGACTGCCTCAACCGGTTTGAGCCAGATCCCCAAAAAGCCACTCAGCAATTTCTGAAGGTGGTTTTCGGCCGCCCATTCTTTCCCTGGGTAATGTACTAGCAGCACAGTTAATGGAAAGTTTAGTAACTTTTTCCACGGAGCTTGGCGTGGCAGTATAATCAGGGTTTTTGCTCCACTGTGTTTCTGAACCTTCTTTAGTGGGCTCCCAGAGCTGCTTTCCCCTGGGGAGAGCTAATTGTTATTCTTTAGGAGGTCTGAGGCTCCACCCTCTTAATCACCTACTCCTGCCCACTTCCCCGTGAATTTTAGAACAAGCTTTTCTACGGCTACAAAAGCATACCACTGCAATTTTGATCGGAATTAAGTTAATATGAAGAAATAATTGGGAGAAAAGATGTATTTACCAGGTTGTCTTCAAATATTTGTTAAGGTTTTTCCTCTTGTTCTTTCATCATTTATGGCAGTTTTCAGAACATAGCTCCTGTATATGATTTTATATATGCATATTTTTTTTCCTGGAGCTGTTGTAAATATTTTAAAAGTGCAAAAAGATTTATAACAATGTTTTTGAATTGTTTTGCATTTCTAATACGTAGGAATACAGTAGATTTTTCTATGTTGACCTTGCATCCTGCAACCTTTATAAACTCACTTCTTAGTTCTGCAAGGTTTTATTTATTTATTTTTCGTTTGGTTTTGCTTTTAGGAGCCTTGGGATTTTCTACCTAGAGGATCCTGTCATCTTCAAGTAAGGACAGTTTTATTTATTTCTTCCATCAAATCTGTATGCCTTTTATTTTATTATCTTGTCATCTTGCACTGACTAGAGCTTCTTGGTTATTAGGAATGCTATGTTTAATAGGATTGTTATGAGTTGATGCACTCGCCTTGTCCCTAAACTTAGAGGAAAAGCATTTAGTCTTTCACCGTTACCTGTGCAGCTAGGTGGAGGCTGTTTGCGTGCTCTGTTTCGTGGGCAGGTGCCCTTTATCAAGTCAAACCCTCCTCTGTCTCTAATTCACAGAGAATTTTTATTAGCAGTGGATGTTGAATTTTTTCAGTGGTATCTTTTGCGTAAGTTGATGTGGTCCTGTAACTTCTCTTTCTTTAGCTTTTATTTTTTCCAAATTTAAATTTATGAGGGTGACATTGGTTGATAAGATGATATAGAATTCAAGTGCACATTTCTATGGTACATGTTCTGTATATTGCAGTAGATTTTCTTTAGACTGTGACTATAGTGGAATATGTTTATATGTTTTCGAATATTAAACAAGCCTTGCGTTTCCATGATAAACCGCACATAGGTTATTAGCCTTTCTATATTGTGTTGAATCTGATTTGGTAATATTTTGCTCAGGGTTTTTTGGGTTTTAATGTCTTATGTGGAAAACTTGTTTTATATGAATAGAGTTTTAAAAGCAAGAGTTTTAAAAGCAAGAGTTCACACAGAGACTCCAACAAGGTAAGTGATCCTGGTTACTAGTGTATCTTCATTGTGATCGGAGAACAAGATTTATATGATTTCTAATTTTTAAAGTGTGTTAAGATTTGTTTTATGATCTATCTTGGTATATGTTCCATGTACACTTAAATGGATATTCTGCTATTATTTGATGGAATGCTTTATAAATGCCATTTGGATCTGGTTGAGTAATGGTGTTCAGTTTTCCTGCATTCTTGCTTGTTTTGTGATTATTCATGCTGATCTTGATTTTTACTGAATAAGAGGCTTGAAGTCTTTGATTATTGCGAAATTATCTATTTCTTCTTTCATTTCTCTTGGTTTTGCCTCGTGCATTCAAAAGCTCTGTAGTTAGGCATATTAACACTGAAAATTAAGTTTTCTCAGTGAATTAACCTTTTTATTATTGCATAATGCCACTCTTTATCCCTACTCACTTTCTTTGACTGGGAGTCTACTTTGTCTGATATTAACATGGCCACTCCAGATTTATTTTGATTAGCATTCGTGTGGTATGCCTTTTGTCTTCCAGATTTTGTCTTTAGTTTGCTAATATTACTATATTTGAAGTGAATTTCTTATAGGGAAATATGGTTGGGTCATATATTGTTTAATACATTCTCAGTCTCTACTTTTAATTGGTATGTTTAGCTACTTTACATTTAATGTAATTATCGGTATGTTTGGATTAAGTGCACAAATGTTTTGTTTTGTTTTGCCCCTTGGTTTTTGTTGTTGTTTCTATTTTCCTATATTTTTTGACACATTTTTAACATTTTTAGTACTCCTACTTACTTAATTTATTTTATATTTGACTATAACTTCTTGAGATACTTTTATGGATCACTCTCGATAATGCAGTCTAGATTCTTTTACACTAACAACAGTATCAATATTTTGTCTCTTCCAGGGGGACATAGACACTTCACCATCACAATTCCGTCACCTCCTTTACATTGTGTTGTAGTTTCTTATGAATTTAAATGGCATAGATTAAACACCTCATCAAGCAATATTATAATTTTTTGCTTTCAATTGGCAAATACTTTAAAGATCTCTGGAAAGAATATTCTTTTACATTTTATGTAGATACTGTTTTTGTTGCTTTTTACTCTATTCCCAGTATTTCAGGTCTTCTTCTGATATCATTTCCTTCCACCAAAAGAATTTATTGTAGTGATTATTTTATCTATCACCTTAGCCACTGGACCACCTCATCCCACTTAGTGATTATTTTAAAGCAAGTTGTCTATCAACACATTCTGTTAGTTATACTTCATCTGAGAATGTCTTGTTTCAACTTCATTTCTGAATATAATTTGGCTGGATATAGAACTCTGGGTTGCTTTTTTTTCCCCTTTTAGTTCTACAAAAGTAATGTGCCACCTTTTTCCATCTCCAAGGTTTTGATGAGAAGTTGTTAGTCTATGGAACTATCGTTCCCTAATAGTGTATTATCTTCTATGATTGTTTTGTCTTCAGTTTTCAGCAGTTTGAATATATTTCAAGCAATGGATTTTTGGAGGACTCATCCTATTTAAATTTCACTGATCTCCTTAAATGTGTGTGTATAATATATATGTATACATATGAGCTATACACATATAAGCTATATATATAAACATATATGTATATATGAATACATTATATATAAGTATATTAGAATACATATGTATACATAAATTATTATTATTAGAAATAGGCTTATTTCTCGTTTTATGATATTATCCTTTTTTTCTTTTTTGTTTTTCTGGAACTTTGATCACACAAATATTTTATCTTTTGGTATTTACCCACTGGTTTGTGAGGGGCTGTTTATATGGGGAAAAGATTAAAAATATCATAAATATACTTTGAAAATAAAAACTTTACAATTAACACAGAGATTTACTCAACTGAAGCAATCAACTAATATCAAGTGGAAACAAGAGGAGAAACACTGACGTGTAGAATTAAAGAATGAATTAGATACCCCTGGGAACCAGGACAGAACTGTGCAGGAGATAAATAATAATCGTGATAATTTAATCTCACTGACGGCTCTTGCCATTTTATAAGTAAATGTTCAGTCTCTCTGCTGCTTCCAAAGGTGAGTCATTCTTGCAAAAATATTAAATATTAATAAGTTTAGACACATGCATTTTAAACAAATTCTCTGAGCTGTTCATAACTTTTGGAGGTAAATGTTTAAATTAACAATTTCACGGCATAAGTACATGAAGTGTTATTACTTTTGCTAGGATTTTCCATTGTTTGGGTTTTCACTGAATAGTATTGACCTTTGAAAGAAGAGACTATATGAGTGTTTCTGTGGAATACTTCAGCGTGGAATTAGAAATTGATCTAAAATCTGAAGTAGAAAAAGAAATGTAGATGTCAATGGCAAAATAAAAATCCAGACAAGTAGTCAAAATATTTTCATTATTAAAAATGAGCTTATATGAAACATCATATGTATGTTCATAGATCATATATCAACCCGCAATGAACTCATGAATGAACTCATACCAATGCAGCCAACATCAATGCCAAATAAAAGAGATTTTCATCTCTTCCCTATGGAATTTTCTATGGAAAATTGTTATGAAGCAAGGATTAAGTCTATAGGATAGAACAATTCAGCTTTGTGAATTTTCAGCTTTCATTTTTAATGGTACGAACTTTTAACTATCAAATACCTCTGCTATTATATTTTAACTTCAAATTAATTTAACTGACATTTATTAGTTTTAACCTTCCCCTCTTTGTCATGTTTCTATTTTCAAATTTCTCCTTATGAGGCAGACTTTATTTTGCATACTTGTCTGGAT